>JAPKLW010003459.1:0-41251 GCA_026898455.1 Plectranthus barbatus
GATCTACACCCTCTCACTAGAATTCATATGTCTATGCCTTTCTTAGTTATCAGACGATGACAAAATAAAACAAAGCTCGATTAAATTGCATTGTCTCACATGTCTATGAAATCAACACAATTATCTAAAATCCCTCGGCCTACTTCTCCTTTCGGTTTCCATAGGTGATGGGTTTCTATTCACAGTCGTGCTCAAGAAACAATTGAAAAACAGGATCAAAGATAAGTTCAGTTATGCGAAACTCAATTCTAATATATATTCAAGCAGATGGTGTTTTGCTCCACAACCCAAGTGTTAAATAGAGTTAGCTCATATTCGAAAATAAAGGAAATAAAATCATAAGATCATTCATCATCCTAATACAACTTGAAAATCTATCAACAAACTATAGATGATGATCCCTTGCGTGCTCCAATTACTTCCTCTCCAAGCTCGATCTCCAAGCTCCTCTGCTCTTCGTTCGTGTGTTGTTGTTGTAAAAATTGTCTCTCTCAAAATGTGTTGAGCCTCTTTGTTGATATACTCTTTCCCTCAACCGTTGATCTCCTTCTCCCTTCCAAGATACATCCACGTGTACAAATGTCACTGTTTCCTTCAGACAAAGGACCGGCTTCCTTTAGTGCCACCTGTTTCCCCAGCAGACAAGATCAAAAAGGACCTTTATCCTTGTCTCTGAGTGGTCCCGGAGAGAGAAAGTCTTCAGTCTTCTTGTTCATGCATTTCCTATGCTCAAGCATATTTCTCAATCAGCATGCGGCGAGTAAGCTCTAGCATTCCGAACCTGGTCAAGACTTCACCAAATGCTTGCAAAAACTTATTAAAACTTGCACAATTTAAAATACTATAACTTAATTGCAAATAAGCATAAACAAGCAAAAAGGACTTTGATTGCTAAGCATCTTATTCAAAACAACATCTAAAGTTCATGAAAAGATATCAAAAGATAACTCTTTATGAGAGTTATCAACGTGCAAAACATCTCTCAAAGTTAAAAAAGAATCATCAAAGTACAAGGTGAAATCTCCAATGGTAGCTGCACTCACTTGTGCCGCGTTCCCCATTGAGATGGTAACCTCGTCATTCTTCAACACCCTCCTCAGAGTGAACCCCTGCAAAATGTAACAAACATGATCAGTTGCTCCAGTATCCACTACCCACAACTGAGTAGAAACCGATGCTAAACATGTTTCCGTTACAAATGCAAATGACATAGTTTGTCCTTTATCATTCGGACAATGCACCTTTCCGCACCCAGCACACCTGTTCTTCTTATGAGTGACCTTGACTCTCTTCACCTTCTTTGACATGCTTTCACTGCCTGCTTTCCTGAACTTGCTTTCAGCACCATCATCTATAACCTTAGAGGTTGTCGAACTAGTACTGGAAACTGTCAGAACAGTTTTCCGTGCTCGCATGGAAGATTGCTCCACTACAAGGTCCTCATGTAGCTCATGCAAAGCATACTCTCCCCTTGCAGCAGCAACTACCTTAAAGTCATAATAAGATTCCGGAAGAGAATTCAAGATGATATCAATCTCGCCTTGCGCATTGATATTACCACCCCGCACAGTGAACTGTCTCATGAGCTCAATGATAGACATCATGTGCGTTGTCACCGAACTATCTTCAACCATCTTCTTGCACAAAAGATCGTGCACAAGTCTATAGTTAATAGTCAGCTCCACATTGCCATAAGCAGTCAAGAAATCTTTCCAGATCTCTCCAGCCCTATTGAAGTTCTCATACTTGTGCTTTAATTCTCTAGATAGGCTAGCCGTGATAAGCCAATAGGCGAAATCATCAGCATCCTCCCATCTTTCATAAAACTCAAGCTCAAGTTCACAAACTCCATCATAGCCAGGCACAAGTGGATCCATGAAAAGAACATGTGCTTGATTTTTCAGATAAAGGACGTGTTTGAAGCAAAAACTCCATTCAGGGAAGTTCGAACCAGTTAAACGATTGAGAGCAAGAATATGATCAACAGTAGACATAGACATATCTGAAACAATAAAGAATCTTAAATAAGAACATACATGCAGAACTTCAAAAACAAATGCACTGAAAACCTTTTCATAAATCAAATGCACATGTTTTCCACTAATTGCCCAAGAGTTCCCACCGCAAGCTACACTCGTAGACATTTACGATGTCACCCTCAACCAGAATTGTGGGTTTTAAGCCCCAATTCTTTAATTTCACTACCATGTCAGGAACCTTTTGACACTAGAAATTAATAATTAGTGAAAACCTTAGACCAAGCCATCTCTCAAGGACAGGGAAGCAGCAACTGCATTATATCCTAAGATGCTTCTAAGCGATTAACCACAAATTTAACTACGGCCAAAAGAGACAGTTTAGCATGGCACGTAACCATACCGCACAACCCTTAAAGCTTTTGTTATCTATAATTTAAATCAATCCTAGAATACTTAAAAAAAAGATCTACGCAAGCTACACTCGTAGACGTTTACGCAAAACCCTCCCAATATTCACATAATTTAAATTGTTTGTCTAGAATCCCAACAACTGTACCCATGCACCTCCAAGAACTAGCAAGCTGCACTCGTAGACGTTTACTAGAGTGAGAGATACACTTACAACCGCTTTGTGGAGGTCTATTGATTTTAATTAAAAAATTCCGCTTAGTATTTTTCTTTCAAAAAGGTTTCTTATATGCACACATATAATTTCTTTGTTATTATATTTTCTAAATTTTTGCATGTAATTAAACTTGCATTTAATTAAACAAGCCCAAAATCTCCCAAAATATAATCCAACAAGAAATTAATCACATAAGCAAGCTTGGAAAGCTGTAAATAATAAAAGCAGTAAATCATGCTTTTCCTATTATCTACACATGCTTAATTGCGCATATAATAAATCACATATTATACGAGGACAATTAAGGCAAATAAAAATTCCTCGTGTCCCCACAAAACAAGAAATAAAATCCTATCCATTACAATTTGAAATTTTAATTTATTTGGATAAATCCAAATATTTTTCAAATCATCATCGAATCTTCTAGGGCCTCCAAATCTTCAACCACCAAATATTTTGGGATTTAAGGTTTTGTGATTTGATGATTGACCCCAAACCCTAATGCAAACCTAGGGTTTACACAAGATTGCACTAGCCACCAAATCGCAAACCACCACGACGGGACAGCAGCCGCCGACGACAGCACCGCCGCTGCCGCCAGCCTTGCCGCCGCCAGGCCGATGACCGCCGCTGCCCGCTGTCGTGCGCCTGCGTGCGCTGCACGCGTCCCCGCCCACGACCGCGGACCGCGCCACTGCTGTTGTCGCCACCGCAGCCGCACTCGCGCGCAGCCTTTTTCTGTCGCCGTGCGCCGCCCTCGTCCGTCAACTCCGTCTTTGTTCTTCATCCCGACCCGTCCAATTACAGATTTGAATAAAAAAATTACATAAAACTATTCTATTAAAATTTTTCCTATCAAATCTAATCACGTATTTCTCGTGATTTTACAAAACATATTCAACCCTACATGGATAAACCACCGCTGGCTGAATCAAACGGGTTGCCACGAGGAACAAAAACCATCCAGGACAAAATAAAATTCATACATGCATTAATGAATCTATTATGAACAACAGAGCCATAAATCAGAAACCTGGCTCTGAAACTAATTGTGGGGATTTATCCGTGAACCGAATCACAAAATCGAAATAAGCCGGATCAATTTATGGTTTATTGTTCACAATACCAATTCACAAAACCCTAGCATTCTCCTTTGAATTTAATGCGTGGATAAGAGGAATTACCATTATTCCGTAGAGTCTGATTCGATCTTTCGCGTTTGAATATCTAACTTTAATTCAACCACGCGATTCGATTAAATCTGCGGAAGCAGAAATTAGAAATCTAATTTTTAGACTTAATAAAAAAATAAAGAAAATAGAAAAGAAAGAATTATGTTCTCCAGATCAGATCTTCAGGGTTGTATCCCATTGCTGTTCAAATCTTCTACTGGTGATGATTCCACAGATCTGTAGTTGTGCAAGTCCAGAATCGAAATTCTCCTCCCTCTTGCACAGAAGCCGTCGCCCACTCTCCTCTCTCTCTCTAGGGTTTCACTTATTTGAATTGTGTTCAAAAGTGGCTAGGGTTTCTGAGAGAGAGATGTCTATTTATAGACCTAGGGTTTTAACCCTAATGGGCTGTTGGGCTCAATTCAGCATATATAGTTGGGCCAGACCTGGGACCTAATGCAAATAATAAAGTGTGCCTATAAATTAATTAATTCCCATGTCCACAACCCAGGACACAATTAATTAATTAATATTAATTCTTTTCACCACAGAATTAATACTGACCTACCCATTTATTACCACGTTATGAGAACGGGCTGCATTAATTGAGAATCCTCTTATTTAAGGTTACCGAATATTCATTAATTTATCAGAGCTTCTGACAAGCTCTATCTACAATTAATTAATATCTTATTATTCTTGAGTAGTACCACTCAAACCTTATCACTCGTGCCTGAACTTAATCAGCCTGCAGGACTTTGGCACAATGAATGTCATTGAGCTCCTCAGGGAATGTCCCCATCCTATTACTCGGATATGGTTACCTAAACCCAGCCTTAGGCAGTACTACACAAACTGCTGATACCCAAGATGCGGATATACGAGCATGTTACTTAGGCTCTCCACCATGGAAAGTCAAAGCAAGAGTCAATCCATGCAAACCCCTGAACCTTCGTTAGGGTTTGGACTGAATCAAGAACGAGATCTTGTATTTGCTGATGTCAGACAGTCAAATACATCTCACTGCGGTCTATCAATACGCTACCATTGCGTACCAGCATGTCAAGTAACCAAGACAGACTACTAATTCCGACAATGCCGCAGCCATCAGGACAGACGTATCCTAATACGTTGTCTCAGTTGTGATCAGGTTTATGTCTCACTAGGTCAAGTGATCATACTGTCTTCTGCGATCTACTACACGCTGTATGATCGTCCCTATCGGTGAGACAAGAGGATATCATTGTTACGTACATGTAAGTTTGTTTAACTGATAGGAGAAATAAACCGTTGTATACTCATTGTAATAAATGCTTTCAGTATACAAAACCCATCACTCCAGCCTTTGATCTTCTAGATTCACCTCATCAGTTTGGGTACCTTCATCTCATGGAAAGTCAGCATGAGCAGGCAAGTCACTTTCTTCTTCGCCTACTGACTCAATTTAGCTTGGGCTCCTGAAGTTCCCACTTGATTTGTACCTTCATTAATGGTTAGGGAATCTATGGCCTCACTAAAGACAATTGCATCATCGGCAAAGGTCCTCTGGATTACTTGATTGTTTGTTTATTGATCTAGCCTTGAAAACTGTATTGACATCTTCTTTTTCAGAACTCAGTTTTTCATTGGCATCTTTGATCTCACGTTCATCAAGCTCCAGGTCCTGTGCACTAAAATAGACTCATAAAAAACAACACAACTTGTTACTTTCACAAGTCTTGTAGTCTTGTTAAGTACTCCATATCCCTTGTATGAAGGGTGTCCATAACCAAGGAACACAGCTTCATCTAACTTGGGACTAAAAGTGTTCAGTTTAGACTTTCCGTTATTGTGGATTTAACATGGAGAACCTAAAGCACGGAGATGAGTTATAGAAGGCTTACGGCCATTGTAGACCTCGTAGGGGGTTTTATGGCGCTTAGGCAATCATGGTCCTTAATGCTTCTTTGAGTGTGCGATTCCTTCTCTTAGCAAGGCCATTCTGTGGAGGAGTCCTTGGTGCTAACTTCTCATGAGCGATACCAGCATCAACACAGAAATCCATGAGTGGCTCGTTGCAAAACTCAGTACCGTTGTCAGAACGAATCCACTTCACGGTAACACCCTTGTTGTTTTGCACTTGTAGAATGAGTTCTGGCAGCTGGAGCTTGATCTCATCCTTGGTCTTCATGAGTCTCTCCCAAGTAAGCCTTGAGTAGTCATCGACTACCACAAGTGTGAATCTTTTTCCTCCAACGGTGGGTGGATTGTCTGGTTCGAACAGATCCAAATGGAGTAGCTCCAAGATCCTATTCGTACTTGCTATGATGGGGTGGTTCTTGAATGAAGCTTTGATTTGCTTCCCCATCTTGCACGCATGACAGACACCTTCCTTCTTGAACCCAGTTAGTGCAAAACCTTCCACAAGCTTGTGCTTTGCTAGGTGCCTAATTGATTGGAAGATTAGGTGGCTCAGCCTCTTGTGCCACAACCAATTAACTCCTTCTTTAGATGAGCTTTTTGCAACAAGGCATGTGTCAGGTTGTCCGCTCTCACAATCTACATTATAAAGACTTCCTTTATTGACTTATTTGAGCGCAATGTCCTTGGAATCTTTCTCTTTGATTAGATATTCAGTTTTGGCAAACGTTACATCGTATCTACTTTGGAAAAGCTGACTGATACTCAACAAGTTGTTGTTTATGTTGGTGACTAAGGATACATTGTTGATGGTGATTCCATTGTACTCCACACATCATTTGCCTATAACAATCCCCTTTGAAGTCTCCAAAGATAACTGGGGGTCCTCTCTCCATTTGCAAGTTCGAGAGTAAGTCTTTCTCTCTGGTAATGTGGGTTGAGCACCCACTATCCAGAATCCATGCTCTCTTTTTTTTCTTGAGCTTACTCTGGTGACCCTGTTCCTACAAAACAAAAAGGTTAGACTCTAGGTACCCGAGCTTCTGCGGGTCCTGCTAGGTTAGTCTTTGGAATCCAAATTTCTTTGACCTTAACCTTCGGTGTAACCTTCTCTACCTTTCTCTTACTTCTGAACTAATGAATGCTATTTGCATGCACATGAGAAAAAATGGTAGGTGAGTGTGTGTGCGAATTCTTGCTAGAGACAAAGATTCTTGAAACTGAGTTTCTTAGAACTAAGTTCCTGGAAGCTGAGTTCCTTGAAACTTTGTATCTACCAGAATCTCAAAAACCAAGTCCAGGGTGATTAGTCTTCCTAGCCCTTGAATAAGAAACATGGTTGGGCTCAGACCTCGAGTAGTTGTCCCTCCTACTCATATAAGTCCTCTTTTCATAAGAATTATGAGAATATGACCTCGGACTTCTCGAATCTGGACATGGAATTGGCTTCTTATGAAACTCAATTTTAGCTGTTGAAGTGGCTTTCCTTGCATTAGGAACGGGCATAGTAGGCTTTATCTCAGGTTTATTCAGTTTGAAACTGAATTGATTTTAAGCTTGGGTACCGAACTCAATTTTGAAACTGACTTCTGTCCTTTACCCTGATTGGCCAGAACAGAGTTTTTGTCAACATTGACAACTCCTTTACCCACCAACTTAACCTCTAAACCAGAATCCTTTTAGAAATGGTGATTTGAAACTTTTTCGGTTTCAGAAGTTGATGCATGGTTGCTCAAAATATATTCACAAAAGCCTAGCCCTGTTTTATCAGATGGATCTCATTCCTCATAAATATTTATAAAATTCTCATTCCTCATAAATATTTATAAAATTCTCAAGTAAATAGGAATGCTCCTCTCTAAGCTTAGTTAGCTCTTCATTGAGTAACCTAGATCCTTGGATCTCCTCAGTCAGTTTTTAGACTTCAAGTTTTAGTTAAGTATTTTTGCCAACCAAAACATTTTTTAACTTGTAAAACTTTGAAAATTCTTTATTTAAATTTTTATGAATGACATCCTCTTAACCTGAACAATAAGATTCAGTGTCCTCTTCCATGCAAGCGACATAAACTGAAACTAAGTGTGAATTAGTTACCAAGTTTTTGGACTCTGTATCTGTTTCTTCTTCTTCATCAGAGACGTCTTCTCCAAGCTTGGCCATGAGGACCGGAAGAGCTTCTTCCTCGTCTTCATTTCCAAGATGTATAATAGCCATCGTTATTATCTGAGATGTCCAAAACCTCAGTTCCAGACAACATGACACTAGCTACCGCTCTTGAAGCTTTCCTTTCAAAGATCCTTTTAAGGTGCTCCCTCTCCTCCTTAGATACCAGTGGGTATTCGTATTTTAGGTGGTTTGGAGAGTTACATTCAATGCATGCCTTGAGAGGTCTCTCGCTAAACCTTTGTTCTACTCCCTTTGAACTCTCGGTCTGGCATTGACCTTCTGTAGAAGCTTAGTCAGCTTCTTCATTTGCTCCTCAAGCTCAGCCACCAAGCTGTCTTCCTCTTTCTTCTGGTAGGAAGGTGTTGATGCTGACTTTGATATAGAGCTTTGTCCAGGTGCTCTGTCAGCTTGGTAAGGTTTCTGGGGCCTTCTCTTGAAATCTCTTTTAGATAACGACGACATCTTTTACAGGTTGAGTACTGACACTCTTCACTGCCTCATTCTTGTTCGCCATTTGGATATCCCACTCACGGGCTTGAAATTGGGCGAACACATCAATTGTCAACATCTTCAACAAATCCTTTTCCTTTACGCTCGTGGTTTTTACAAACCAGTCTTCCTCGGGTATATTGGAGAGAATCTTCGCGTTTAAATCTGCAATGGTATACTTTCTCCCCATGTTTTTAAGTTCACAGACTATTAAATCTTGCTTCCATAGATTTTATACTTTCACCGGGAAGCATTTAAAATGATTCATACTTATCTAAACAGTTTCGAAGCTTGTTCCGCTTCATTTGATCGGTCTCTTGGTAGAGAGTGCTAAAGAAGTCCCACATTTGCTTCGCGTTGTCGTATGTCAATGCTTCGACAACCAGCGGCTATGGTAGGGATTGGAGAATTAGCTCCATGGCAACTGTGTCTAGTTGACCACAAACTTTGTCTTTGTTGGTCCACTCAGTGTAGGGTTTGTCAACGATCTCTGGACCGACAACTCCTCTGATCTAAGTATTAACCATGGTAATCCTTATTGGTCCGTTGGCTAGGACATCTGCCATCTTTGGATGAACATTCTTCAACATGATCAACGAACTTTTCTTCCATATGTTGTAATTCTCTAGAGAATACTTGAGAAGCTTTGTGATGTGAGCCATCTTTTTATACATGAGCTTAACAAACAAACAAGCAAGTGTAAGGAAAGAGATCTAGTCCTAAGTGACTCAACACAACCTTGGTCTACAAGATCCTTGGCGCGTGATACCACTTATTGGTCCCGAAATCGTAGTGAAATAATACGCAACGGAAGTAAGTTTAATATGCACTTGTTATCTGAAACTGACTTGAACTCAATTTCAATTTATCAAAGGTAAGTTTAAGCTCAGTAAGTTGTTAAGTAAGTTTCAAAATTTTATGGTTCAATACTTAGCCAAGTATTGAAGGTTTCAAAGTAAGTTTCTAAACTTAAGAATGCAGAAACTTAAACTTAAGAAAGCAAGTAAACAACTTAGGATATTTTATATTGGTTCGAACTTAATATCCTACGTCCGCTCTTCTGAACTTAATCAGGAATCCACTAAGTATCAGTTTTACAAGCCTCTTTTCGATTTATGGTCACGCCGTCGGAAACCTCCATCCTCCGGTTTGCTGAAGTCACTTGCCTAGGAACTCCTTGCAAGCTGGCACTTCTTCAGGTCAAAGTGAGGATGCACCCCAAAGCCTTCTTCCTAGTAAGTTGGATGTTTCCTCGTTCTTCCCAGAACTAAATTTGGTTAGTAGATGCCCGTAAGGATCAATATCCCATAGTAGGATATTGAATGATATAAATATACCTTAATAAGTTATATTCACCAAGAAATAGCTTCAGCTTTAAGCTTTAGCCTCGTGCTTGAAACGACTTGCACGAAATGAATAACTTGAGTTGGAAACTCAAGTCTCATGAATAAGTTCACAGAATTTCAGAGAGCTTTGAGATGGAAAGTTGACAGAGTTTGAGATTAGCTTTTCGTGAGAGTTCGTAACCTTTTCAGGTTGAAGTGAAGACTTATTTATAGTCTTCAAGGGGACAATTTTAATTTCCACTTGTTAGACACATAAATCATGTCGTTAGACATATGGGAAATGTTGTCCAATCATAGCCCATGTTTTGGTATGCTTTGCTGTGCTCTGCAGTCTGCTTTATGCTTTTGACACTGTACTTTCCACCAACTTTGTTTTAGACTAAGTTTCAGTCCGAGGAATCCAAGTATGAGACATCCTTGTACTGACTTTGACTTAGCATTGAATTGACTTTATATCTGACTTCGAACACTTTTGTTTCACATGCTTTAGAACTTAGAAACTATATACTGACATACCAAAGTCAGTATGGTCTTTCGTCATACTTGGTGTACTGAGTTCCAGTTCCAAAACTTAGTTTCCCGAAAGCTAAGTTTCTGGTTTTACTAAGTTTTCAGCATGAACACATATTTTTATATCTCTAGCTTTATCTTCTTGAGATTTTCTTGCTCGGTCTTCAGCATCTAAGTTTCTTTTACAACTCGAACAATCCTATACAAGGATTACAAATGATAACTCTAGAAACTTAGTACTAAAGTATGTTTTGACATATCAAAACATCAAATTAAGGGGTGAATTGAAACTCAGTTCCTAACAATTAATATATTGCTTGATTATATTTTAGATGTTGCTTGATTGTATATCAACCATTGATTTATTTATATCTAATGGATATGATTCATTCTTTTTTCTCACATAGGGATTTTTTATTACCTAATCTCATCCCTATATATCTATACATAGGGAGCGGATCCAGTGAGAAAACTCTTAACGTGAGAAAGTGAGAAAGATGCTTGATTGCATTCACAGCATTGCTTGATTGTATTCAGGTCGTTGCTTGATTGCAATGTTGCTTGATTGTGCTTTAGTTGTTGCTTGATTATTTTGTTGCTTGATTGCATTTTAGTTGTTGCTTGATTCAATATCAACCATTAATTTTTTTAGATCTGATGGACATGATTCATTCTTTTTTCTCACATGTGGATTTTTTTTACATGATCCCTCCTCTCTATACATATGTGTATATATATATATGTATGTATGGAGGAGGGATCATGTAAAAAAAATCCGCATGTGAGAAAAAAGAATGAATCATATCCATCAGATCTAAAAAAATCAATGGTTGATATTGAATTAAGCAACAACTAAAACACAATGAAGCAACAAAATAATCAAGCAACAACTAAAGCACAATCAAGCAACATTGCAATCAAGCAACGACCTTAATACAATCAAGCAATGCCGTGAATACAATCAAGCAATGCCGTGAATACAATCAAGTATCTTTCTCATTTTCTCACGTTAAGAGTTTTCTCACTAGACCCGCTCCCTGTATGTATGTATGTATAACTTTTGTTTATATTTAATTTTCTACATTATTTTAGGAATATAGATTAATGATGTTAGTGTAACAAAATATTAATACGAGGAAAATACAAAATATTTTGAAATCAAGTTTTAGTGATTATAAATAAATATTTTGAAAGTAGTCTTTCAATCTTATATAAAATAACATAATTAATGTCGTATAAATGTAAAATCTATTTACTATTGGTCATTAATTTTAATAACGTATGTTATGTTTTGTATTGAAGTTGATTATTTTCTCATCTCATATTTGTACATACATATAATATTTTATTTAATTATATACACTTTTAAGGAGGTTTAAACTAAAATAACCACATAGTTTAACTAAGGTAAGTATGCTTAATTATATGGTTAATTGTGTTTTTTTATAATTTTTCTATTTATCTCGATTTAATCCCGAATTCAAATATATTTCAAAATTTTATGAAATTTATATCTACAAGTATGATTTTAAATATTTTAATTAGTCAAATATTTGCATTTGAAGTTAGAAACCTGAGTCTTAGAAATTAGGATTTCGAATATTAATTAAGATCAATTCGGTTACAACTCATAATCAAATGCTCTAGTCTTTACACCGAGCTAGGAATTTCTAGGAAATAAATGAGCAATTCAATCCAAATTATTGGATTGAGAATGTGAGATTCATACAAGATTTGGTTTGTGATAACAAGCCATAAAATATACTCCCTCCGTCCCATGCGAATTGTCATGTTTCTTTTCGGCACGGAAATTAAGAGTTGTGAGTGTAGAATGAGTTAGTGGGATTAATATTTTATTGTTGAGTGTGAAAAAGTTACCATTTTTGGAAAGGTGACAATTTGGTTGGGACGCCCAATTTGGTAAGTGTGACAATTGGAGTGGGACGGAGGGAGTATTATATATACATAATTATATAAATACATTTATTAAATAATAGACGCATGACATTATGTTATATCATTTGATATTTTTATTCAGCTAGTTTACTTGATGATGATCCTTACTAGCGAAGTAAAATAAAAGGAGAGAGTGAAGTAAATAAAAATAATAATAAACTCATCAACCACCGTCACCTAGCGTGCTTCCACGCCATTTTTCGGCCAAATCTCGATGAATCAGGTGTCGAGTTGTGATTAAAAATTGTAGATGGATCCCTTCGAGAACTTGAAGTTAGACCATAATCATCAAGTTCCGTTAATACCTGAGAGAAAATCGAGGCTGAAGTTTCTGAGGTATTCAAATTTTAATCATTATGAATCCTTGTTTTGTTGGATATATATATTCTAAACATACATATGGTCCTTGCAGAGACTTTTAGTTGGATTGTTCATCGTTGAATCACCGAAGTTTGATCGGAATCTGAAGTTATTAGGAGGTGAGGGTTTGATCCCGTTAATTCATATGAGAGCATGTTTAAGGGTGTTTAGGAGTAGTATAAACATGTGAAAAGGTTAGAAATGAATTATTGGGAGTTGGGTTGGTAGGAATCAAATCGGAAATGGGTAGAGTCGCAAAAAGGCAACGATAACGCCACTGCCGTGGTGGGTGACTGCAGTTGAGCGCAGCCTGCTGTCAAAGACCTTAGATTTTTCTTTTGACCGTGATCAAATGGGTAGAATCAACAATAGCGCCACTGCTGTGGTTGAACGCAGCCCACAGTCAAAGACCTTAGATTTTCTTTAGCCTTGGATTGCGGCTGACTAGCTATTTCATGCAACTTCTGATTCTCGAATCCATTTTAATTTCTTTTTTTATGTATGAGCTTGAATACTACTATCTTATGAACATCTCATACAATTATTATGTGATTAATATGAATGTTTGTTTGTGATTCATATTTAGTGATAATGGCGAAATCTCGAGTTTACGTGCGTAACAAATGTATATTTTATCGAGCGATAAAACAAGCTAATTGAGATTAGTCTAGGTCCGAAGCACGAGTGAATTCTAAAGGATGAGATATGTATAAGATTAAACATATCTAAGATGGATATGAAATAAGAGTTAAGAGGAGTCAAATAATTGACACCAAGTTATAAAGAAATTAAATAGTATGCATATAAACCCGAAAAACACGATTATCTTCTGAAAGAAGCTAAAGATTGAGTCTAGGTTTTTGTATTTCTTGTTATTCTTGTTTGAAGGAAATATAGAACTTCAGAGAAAGGCTTTCCGCTACATATCAAATCACTTAAATTCGAAAGAGATTAAAGTGGTTTTCTTATGCTAAAATTCATAAAGCATGACCTTTAGCTATGTGCTCTGTTTTAATGAAAATGATAAAAAAAAAAATATTATATTTTGTTTTTAAATAGAAAGTCTATGTCCGAAAATGTTTTGTGCCGTCTATCTATTTTCTCAAGATCAAATGATTTGACTAGAGAGTTTAGTCAAATAGGTGATGAACCAGGATGTGTGTTCCCTGATTTATTCCCCATTAACATGTGAGAGCAATGCTCCAACAATATTGAAATGTGTGCACCAAATGAATGTAAAATATGGACGTTTGCATCAATTCTTTGAATTTGTTGACAAATGCATCAGCAATATAAACTTGTGAATTTGTGCGTTAATTGTTTAAAATTATGCTGCTCCCTTATTGTAATGCTGCTCTCATGCTGCAGCATTATGATTTCCCTGTCCAGACCAAGAGAAATTTGGATGATTGCTCCATCCAATGTTATAAGTTTTTGAATAGGGGTTATTGCTCGGATGGTGTTGATTCCTATTACCCATATAACAAACTGAAGCTGGATTCGATGGACAATCGTCAAATTGGTGCCCTTCCCCACAATAGAAAAAGCTCAAAGCCACTGCAGGTTTTGAAGGTACTGTGGTAACCGTGGCTAGGCTGATGTTCTTCTCTATGTTCTTCATAGTTGCTCCCAAAGCCTCCATATGTGCTGTCAAAGCAATGAGAGAGTCTTTATCCTGAATACCAGCTACTTTAGGAGTTGAAATTGCTGCAACTCTTGAATTTGACCAATAATAATTGTTTGCAGAAATTTTATCCAAAATCTCATAAGCTTCATTATATGTTTTATCCAGCAGTGCTCGTCCAGCAGATGCATCCACAACCATCCTTGAATTTCCACTCAAACCATTGTAGAAAATCTCAATTTGAATACAATAAGGTATCCCTTAATTTGGACATCTTCTAAGCAGCTCCTTAAACCTTTCCCAGGCTTCACTAACAGATTCATCCTCCTACCTGAAATACATGATAGTGCTTCTACATCTAACATTTCTAGTTGGAGGGAAGTATTTCACCAGGAATGTCTTAGCAAGCTTCTTCCATGTTGTAACAGACCCTGGTGGAAGATTAGTTAACCATGTTTTAGTATTGTCCCTTAAAGAGAAGGGAAACAATCTTATCCTCAAAGCCTCTGGAGTTACCCTTGTAACTTGAAGTTATCACAGACCTTCGGAAAAGACCTAAATGTTAATGGGGATCCTCAGTAGCCATTTCCCCAAACTGTCCCAAACTCTGTATCATTTGAAACATAACAGGCTTCAGTTCGAAATGTTGTGCCTCCACATCAGGTTTAACCACTCCCGGATGAAACGCATTCAGTCTTGGAGCTATATATTGCCTTATAGCTCTGTTTTTGTCATCAGCTAAAGCTACCACATTCTCTGGATTTCCTTCTCCATTTCCTCCACCTGGTGGATTACCCTCAGTCATTTTCTTAACTCTCTATTTTCTTCGGTTTCTTCTGAATGTTGTCTCAATTTCTGGATCAAATGGAAATAATGCTCTCTTAACTTCCTAACTCATACACAATTAGCATCCCTACTATTACAGAAATGTTTAGTTTCCAGCAATTTGAGTCAGATAAATATGCATTCAAACCAAACGATATAATAGCATTCAAACTTAATATCACTCCCCGACAACAGCGCCAAAAACTTGTTGTGTGCTATGATGTGTTATAATTTAATATGCAAGTGCACGTAGTCCATAAGTAATATCAAAGTACATATATCGTACCCAAAGGAGTGAAAATAAGTCGTGCACGTACTATTTTTTTGTAAATAAGGGTTGTGATGCTTTTATAAACTTAAAATTGTAGAAATGCGTAAATAATAAAATCAATTAAAGCTAAAATGATTAACATTTGTTCTTACCAAATTGTAATCGTAAACACTTCAGAAATATGGTTTAACAGGGAGGGAAAACATGCTTAGGTTGTTAGCTTGTGTTTATCCACTTCTTATATGCTAGAGCATAGTTCCAGCATTGCCTCTGGGTCTTGTAATCTCTCTCAAGTGCCTAGCAGGATTTCACACTACTAGATCAATATCTTCTTATTAATCTTCATATGCCTATGTAAGATTTTATATTCAGATATAATAAATCAGAACAGGGGTATCTTAACAAGCCTTAAGTTCTTTGTATGTCTACACAAGAATCAAGGTTGATTTTGATTTCCTAAGCCCAGATCTCCTTTCGGTCTCCCTAGGTGAGATATTCCTTCCCACTGTTGCGTTCAACGAATCAAACAAATCAAAATCATAATCAAACACCAGTTTTGAAGCAGGAACATACTCTAAAATATATTCAAGTAGATAAACGACTTAACAACCCAAGCATAAAAGTTTAGCTCATGTTCAAAAATAGAAAATAGAAAATGGTTCATGATGTTCATTTTCCTAACCATTCTCTAACACAAAATACTTGCTTAAAACTATAATAAAAATCAAGACAAACCCTTGATTCCACGGTTTTCAGCTCCAACTTCGCACAAACTCCTTACTTCTCTTGCACGCTCTCCCTCTCTCAAAATGTGTCCGTGTGTGTGTATTCTATCTCTTCCTTGCGAAAATATCTTACCCCTTTCCGCTTAATTCCATCCCTGCTCTACAGGTGGCCTTTCATCATACCTTCCAACTCTGGCGGCTAACACCGTTGACACCTATCCATCTTTTGAGGCACAATATAAAAAGTGTGAAGATCCTATCTACAAGTGGTCCCAGGATTGCTTTTTCTGAATGTAATCCATGCGGTTCTCATGATGCAGCAATACTTCCTCTCGACATGCTTTTGCAAGGCTACAGCATAATAAAACCCGTGGCAACACTTAAAACAATTCTTTGCAAAAACTCATAAATTAAACTAAACACCACCAAATAGATGAAGATAAGACACATCAATTAATTAACTTAAATTTTACTAATTATCCTATTTAATCGACCTAATCCTAGACATATTTAACCTAATTAGAGTAGTAATAATAAAACTTTACAAGAGTTATCACTCCCCCTAACTTAAGATGTTGCTTGTCCCCAAGCAACAAAGACTCAAAAGAATAAAAAAAAACCTATTTCACTAGTTCCTGTCTCAAAACTTTCAGCCAACACCAAAGAAAATAAGAAGAAAAACTTCACAAATAGCTTTGAATTTATTAAGCTTCAACATCCACAATCTTACAAGTTTAAACTAAACATTACGATCTAGTTTCCAAGCCAAAGTCCTAAAACATTTCACTATGATTGGTAACATATTTCCCTAGCTTAGACTTAACTTCCATTACGATCTCAATGATCATCAATGTTACTATTTTTGACTACCTCTAAACATTAGCATGCTCTTCACTATTGGAACTCATACTGCACCTAGAAAAAATGGTCTTTATGAGCTTCTAATGTAAGGCTATGGCGAAAGTGAGAGAATTATAGTCGAAATGACTAAAAGAATCAAGCGGCATTCTTTCGATCTTGCACCAAAATGTAACTTATTAAAACTACAAAAAAAAAGTCCTACAAACATAACTAGACCTTGAGCTAATATATTTTTTTTAGATGGATGTAGAATTCCATCTAATTTTCTCTTTTTTTTACTAAGTGGTCATGCCACTGAAATGCTTCAGCATCATTTATTTTCAACAAAACAAGAAAACATTGTACAACGTGCCACATATTCAAGCACTTCTAAATTCAAACTAAGCATTATTCTTTAAATTCTAGTTGCAAGAACTTATAAAAGTCTGCCTCTTGATTCAGGTTAGTGTATGCATCATCAGCTCACATCCTTTAAGGTTTATTTCAAACAAAAATGCTCAAAGCTCAAATCAGGGTACAAGGACAAATAATTTGTAATGATGAACATCTGGAAGCACAAAGATCAAAAGATGGCCTAGATAATCTCTTAGTGCAGTACTTGTTCTAATTTCACCTCAAGCATGCTAACATTTCTAGGTAGGTGACACTTCATATTTTCTAAAAAATTTAAAGTACCGGCTAAGCTAGAGCATACATGTAACATATCGAGTTTTGACACAAAAACATAACCACAGAACTTTGCGCATCAAACTAGATCACAATCTTAAGATTAAACTTAGAAACTTTGGGGGCTGACTCCTAATCAATCTAATTGCTACTTGCAAAATTTCAGAGAAATAAAAAAGATCACACACAATAGCATCATCAAGCATGAGACAGAACAGTGAACCTAAAATATCATTTCTTTTAAATATTACTCTAACACATCCATTCATCAAATACTTAAAATAATTAAAATAAAACAACTTCAACACAAACTAATAAACCAACTAGACTACAGGTTCAAAAAGATCACCCAAACACCAAATTAAGAAAACATAACTAAATAGAGTTTTTCAAAGAGAGTTTCAGAGTTGACCACAGATTATCAAGCTGATTTCTTCTTTCCAGCGGGCTTCTCCTTCATGACCTTCATGTTCTTCACCTCTTTCAGCAATTCCTCATTCTAAAATTGCATCTCCAGCAGCATTGTTTGCAGATCTCCAAATTCCTTGAGCAACATAGTCTACTGCTCTTTGATTTCTTACATCTCACCCTGCAAATCCTGCATAGAGTCAATGTTAGCTGAAGGTGGTCCCGTACCCTCTTTCCTCTGTGAAGCCTCGTGCCTTTGGCGCAGATATTCGACATTGAAGTAGATCCTAAAAACTTTACGCGGCTCATCAGCATGGAATAGAACTCCAATCTTCTTGCACAATTCAGAAATCAGGAAAGGGCAGGAGAGAGGTCCTCGATCCTTGGAAACTTGGAAACCAATCACCTCAACTATAAAGAGAGCAAAATTGATTGGTCTCCTTTCAAAATGGCTGCCACCATGAGAATTCTAACATGGCTGATGTTGGTGTTGTGAGTTGTTGGGCTAATCATGTTCTTCAGAAATTGAAGCCAGAGATTTGCTTCAGCATGGAGGAATTTGGAGAGCACATATTTGTTATCTTTTGCTTCATCGTTCCACTTAGCTCCCGACATCCCCACCACGTGAAGAGCCTCATCAAGCTGCTCTTTTGTAGGTGCCAACAACATTTTCATGAACTCATCAGGGTCGGGTGAATGGGATCCAAAAACTTCATGAATAGACTCGAGATTGAGCCTTACCTCATTTCCTCTCACTGTTGAGACTAACTCTTATTCCCTGGTAGTAGATTGCTCAGAATTTGCATAAAGTTCCCTTACGAGAGCGATAATTGGAGGTGGTGGTGGGATGAAAAAACTTTCCCACCCCTGCTGCTCAATCTGCCTGACCAGAGTCTTTGGCATTGTCTTCAAATTCTTGAAACCTCTCACAATCTGCAGCTGTCGTGCTCCCATAAACTTCATCCTCTCTTTGTCTATTTCTGGTGAGTACTTGGGGAGATGATCAATTTCTTCCGGAGTAAGATCCTTCCATTTCACCACCTTGGCCTTACCCTTCTTGATTTGTTCATTCTAGCAGACTTCTCTCTTTTATTTGGTTTGGTAGCTTTTTCAGTCTCCTTCACAACAACAATTTGAATCCTTCTCCTAGTCTTTGGATTCCAGAGGATGTCTTCCTGATCATCTTGTGAAGCTTCATCTTTCCTCTTCCTTTTGTAGGTTTCTTTGGCTTCTCGAGTTCCTTTTCTTCTTTAGCAGATTCATTCCATTTGCCCACTGATCCTCACTTTGATTCTCAAATTCTTCCTCTGGCTCTTCATCGACTTCTTTCTTAGATTCCTACTCTGTCTCCAGTTCTGTTTCCTGCTCATCTTCCTCATCTGAAACTTGTTCTTCCTCCCCAGTTTCATGACTCGATTCTTCTTCAGGTTCCTCAGCACTATCCTTTTCTTCTAAACCTTCTTCTTCAAGTTTTTCCTTGTCTTCAACTTTCTTCTGTCTGGTTTCTTTTGATTGAGTAGTCTTCTTCTCAGTTTGAGGTTTTCGCGCTGGTTTCTTTGGCACTTTCTAGTTTTGAGTCGACTTATCTTTCTTTGAACTTGATGAGGATTGTGTAAGCTTCTTGGTTCCGACAGCCTTCTCCTTATTATCTTCTTCATCAACTTGCTCTGCAGCCTCCACCAACTTCTGCGAAGGGTCCTTCTTTCCCTTCTTACTCTTCTTAGATTGAGTGCCCTTTTTCACTGCAGGTGATGCATCCTCTTGAATTTCAATGGGATTATCCTGAATCATTTTCCGGAGTTTTGCATTCCTCTTGGCCATAGTATCAACAGCAGTACGGCCAGACCTTCACAACGGTTTGGTTGGCTTCATTGTTTTGGCCACAGTACTACCCTTTTTCTGCGTATTTGCCTCTTGTTTATTTTTCTTTCCCCTCTTTCTTGGATTCTTGGTTTTCATAGTTGGTATCGTTGCAACTCAACAAAGTAAGATAATGAACAACATATCCGCACTTACATTTAAAAGAAGATTTTCAACAAAACAAACAACCAAAAATTTTCCACTACGAGTTGTTTCGGTTATCTCCTCCAAACTTTATGCACCAGTAAGATTCACTGAAAGTTTGACGCTCCAACTCAAGAAAAATTAGTGACGAAAGTAATCTCCTTCACACAAATTAGAAGTTTTCAAATAACCCAGAACATCACCACACCAAACTCTCGCATATGTGTCGCGTAACTCGATCTCGCCCTAAGAATCAACTACCCAACATAAATTGCACCCTCACATGCTTCCCATACATGATTTTTAAAAAATAACTTAACCAAACATTCAAGAAATCAACACAGAATCGCGAACTCAATAATTCTTGTTACCGTTAAGTTAGCATTCATCCATGATTACTCCGAAAATTCAACCACAATGCAGAAAAAAGTGAGAAAGAGAGTAGATACTTACAGTTTTATCAATATCTTTCAACCCTTTTTTAGAAATTCTCTGCACTTTTCTTCACACGAATGCTTAACAAGGTATACAACTTTTGATTGCAAAAATAAACTTGACAGTCGTGTGAAGTGACAAACAATTCCACGTTAAATTATCAATCCAAGTTCTTTTTAAATTCGCTCTCGTGGAAACTATTCACTCGTAAGAAGGTGTATTAATAGCTAGGCAATACAATTGTCGTTGATTTTCTTTATCTATCAAGCAATGAATTGCAAACTAAACTACAAATGCACACAATCAAGCATTCAACAATTTGCAAACTTTACCAATCACTTACTTTTATCACATATTTGGGTAGATTAGAGTAACAAGTCCGACAATCTTAGAAGAAAGTGAGTGTTTGTAAACTTCAATTGATCCAAATCAAATCAAGCTATGTTGTAAACGGATTTCAATTCCTATGAAGTTGAGCAACCGACTCTTATATTCGCTAGCCACTTGCAACGGATAACTAGCGGTAGATGACTCTCGAAATCGCAAACAGCTACGTTATTAACTCCGAGGCCACTCCCAACCGACCGTCGATTATTACCCTATTATCCTAGCCCCGCACATGGATTGGAACTAAAATTATATGATTATGCACTTTTCACGACGATTCCATCCGCGTATTAGCTGCAACGTTCACATCAACTTCCTATAGATTGGCTATTACCTACATCTAATAGGTATGAACAAGCTCAAGTGCAAATCAAGCCTTCATAGGAAAGTAAACAAGCATAGTAGATTCAATCCATCACAATATCCATATTACAACACTCACTTAGGAATTTAGTTCATCATACCTTGAATTAGAAGCAATACAAGTTGAGAAATAAGAATTGACATTACAAAGCTTCAAGATCAAATTGATCTTTTACGATTGCCTTTGTTGAATCCAATCCACCTATTCTCCTTCTTCAAATTCCACCAAGACGATGGAATGTTCCTTGTGTTGGGAAAATTATCAAAGTTTCCCTTCCCCAGTTGATAGCTTAGATCTTTGATTTGGTGTTTAAGTGTTTTGGTGGATCAAATCCTAAGTCCAACCAGCGTCAGTTTGTCTCTAGAATAGCTCTAGTCTCAAATGTAAAGTCCTGTTTAGGTCTTTTGAGTTGTAAGTCGTAGCTGATCAAGACTCATGCTGACACTGTTCATCAGCATGAGAATCTCTTACCTGGTGAAGGATTTCACCAGCAGACGACTGACAGACCCATGCTGACACTGTTCATCAGCGTGGAGTCAAGAGCTAATGACTGGCTACTGTTCACCAGTTGGAAGGATTTCACCAGCAGGAGGCTGACAAATCCTACCAGCAGAATACGTGTTCTGGCTGACACTATTCACCAGCGGTGAAGCCACCAGTCATGGGAGATTCCAAGAGTTAACATCCAGACAAATTGGTAGACCTTGATTGTGCTAAGGAAAGTCACCAGCAGAGACTGCCAGCACAAGATCACCAGTATGTTCTACCAGTCGGAGGTTACCAGCAGAATTGAAGATTCGTTCTCCCAGAGTCTTAGAGACAAAAAGAAGATTCGTCTGAGGAATATACTGACAAAGTAAGACTTTAAGGAAGGATATCCTTAAAGTCTATCAGTTCAAGACACCAGTTGCGATTCCTCGTACTGACGAAATAATGCCGTTCTGACACATAGAGGTCTGTGTCAGAAAAAGCAGACACAGGTATGGCGTTTTCCTGAAATTCCTACCTGCCGCCGTCTGAAGTACATCCGAGGACAGAGACCCATTCCGGATGTGTCCAAACGGCTAGTAGATTTGAATGGGATCCCTCGTCTATAAATACCTGGGATCCATCAACATTCAATACTCTTCACCTACCGAAAAACTGAAATTTATTACGCTCAAGCAAGTAAAAGCATACAACTTTCGAGGCCTCTCTAAAGGCTATCCGTGTGTTGATTTATTCAAACACGAGACTTCAAGCTTCCAGCTTGTAAGTTACAGACCTCGCTTGGTGTTCTTTCTCTTTCTGAGGAAGAACATAGCAGCTCTAGAGCCAGCCAGCTCTTGAGTTATTACGGGCAGTTTGCCGTAGAGGATTTACGTTCTTGGGAGAACTCAACACCCAACCAGTCAGAGGAGGAGATCAAAGTGACGTGCTCGCACTCCATCCATCTGACGAGAGCTGAAGAAGGACAAGGACCGGGAGCGGTTGATCCAGTGGACTGGTAGACGGGGCATCTACCAGCTGGAGATAGATCGTAGGACTCTTTGTACCTGATTGCTTTTTAGTGAATTTCCAGTGAGTCGACTGGAGAGTGGACGTAGATCAGTTGATCGAACCACTATAAAAATCCTTTGCCTTTATCTGCTTTCAGTATTTAAATTTGTATTTGAAACCCAGCACTCAAGTGCTGGTGTATATCTGAAAACTGATAACTGTGCAAACTAGGCTTAAAATATTCTAAGTCTTGAGCTACCAGCTGAGTACTCATAGTGCCAGTTGACTTACCAGCTGACAAGGTCCCAGTCAGCTGAGTAACCAGCAGAGTGCAAGAAACGAACTAACACATTTTCCGCTGCCAAGTTATACCCTGATAAATCGGGACCAACACCTTGGTTCTCCTCGATTCAAGTGGGGAAGGAAGTGTAGAGATGAATCTAGATGGAAGTTCGTGACGGTTATTCTCAAATTGGGCAAAAGTTTTCCATTTAATTGATTTTCCCCCTATTATAGACGAGCTAGCAGGGCCTCGGATCGCCCGAGCTGAAATTGGCTCGCCCGAGCCTCTAGAAGATCCACGGGGAAATGGGAAGCCCGACCTGGCTCGGCCGAGCCTGCCTCGCTCGGCCGAGCGAGGTCTCTGTTCCACGGCTCGGCCGAACCTGCACACCGCTCGGCCGGGCAACTCCTCCAAGCTCCTGATACTCCTCTTTTTGCACTGCTCGGGCGAACATAGCCTATTTGGACTTCATACTTGGACGATTTTCCTCCAAAACTCTCCAAAATACGCTATATTATGCTCCAATTGTATCCTACATCATTTCAAACACGAAAACACAAAACATGACAAAAGAACGACAAAAACATATGATATGAAGGTAAAATGGCCACAAACATGCACGCTCACACATCGAAAAATAGGTCATTTTACACACATATCAAAACTCACAAGGTTGTTTTAATATTTAAAAGTTAAAAACCCTTCGACTTGTCTTGAAAGAACACAATATAAAATTTGAATTTAATAACCACCACTGGCCGCCTGCAAAAGGCAATTTTCGGCCTCCCTACGTCAGCCTGCAGTTGCTCAACGGTTAGTTTCCTTCCACGTGCCTTTCCTGCCAAAAACCACTGTGTAAAATTCAAAGGTAATTTCCTTTTTTTTTAAAATTATATTACCTTACTAAATTAATCTAAACCCAAAACTTAAAACATGAAACAAAACTTTAAAACTAATTTAATGCAAAAAATTAATCTAACTAAGAAACATATTGTAGCAAGGAAGATACATTAATTAAACTAAAAGGAATTTGTAAAGGAAATTGCAATAAAAAAATGCTTCTCCCTGAACCAAGATTAACATATTCAGTGAAACTTCTCATTGGTTCAGGACTCCTCGTCTAAGAGTTCTTCCATATGAATTGAAGCCTTCTCTCGTTCTATGCTTCCACCAAAATAGTGCTTCACTCTAGCTCCATTAACTTTGAATGTTCCTCAAGTGTTGTCATCCCTTAGATCCACAACTCCATGTGGATAGTCATTGACCACTGTGAAAGGGCCTGACCAAAGAGATTTGAGCTTTCCATTGAATAATTTTAGCCTAGAGTTAAATGACAACACTTTCTGTCCTTCTTCAATCCTTCTATCTGAAATCTTGCCATCATGCCACTTTTTCACTCTTTCTTTGTACAACTTGGCATTTTCATAAAATTGCAGTCTCAATTTATCCAATTCATTCAACTGCAACAATCTTTTTGCACCACTAACAATAGAATCAAGATTCAATTTCCTGATTGCCCAATAAGCTTTGTGTTTCAATTCCAAAGGTAAATGACAGGCTTTTCCAAAAACCAACCTATAAGGTGACATTCCCAAAGGTGTCTTATAACCAGTTCTAGAGGCCCAAAGTGAATTATCTAGGTGTTTAGATCAATCCTTCCCCGTGACATTCACCACTTTCTCAAGCACACTCTTCACTTCTCTGTTTGACAATTCTGCCAACACATTGATCTGAGGGTAATAAGCTGTAGACACCTTGTGAGTGACATTGTACTTAGAAAAATGGTTGACAAACTTTTGTTCATGAAGTGAGTGACTTCATCACTGATTATGATCCTGGGTGTACCGAATCTGGTGAAAATATTTCTGTGAAGGAACTTCATGACTGTGGTTGAATCATTACGGGCACAAGCACAAGCCTTAACCCATCTGGGCACATAATCTACTGCCAACAATATGTATTTATTTCCAAACGACATGGGGAAGGGATCCATGAAATCCATTCCCCAAACATCAAACAGTTCTACTTCAATGATATTGTTCAGTGGCATTGTATTCCTGGTTGGAAAATTCCCAACTCTCTGACACCTATCACAATTTTTCACAAACAAATAAGCATTCTTAAACACTGAAGCCCAAAAGAAACACGATTGAAGAGCTTTTGTTGTAGTTCTCTGACCACCATAATTCCCTCCATATGCTTCAGCATGACAATCTGCCAAAATTGACTGCACATCTTTTTTCGGTACACATCTCCTGAAGATTTGATCATATCCTAATTTATGCAAGATTGGATCATCCCAGTAATAGTAATTCATGTCATGAAGGAACCTCTTCAGTTGTTGACCATACATTCCATAAGGTTTCCTTCTAGTTGCCAAGTAGTTTGCTATGTTTGTATACCATGGAGCTTCTTCTGCACAACTCATCAATTGCTCATCTGGAAATTTGTCATTAACCTGCTCATTAGCATCTTCTCCATATGGATTCTCAAGTCTTGAGAGATGGTCTGCTATTTGATTCTCAGTCCCCTTCTTGTATTTGATTTCCATGTCAAACTCTTGTAATAATTGTAAGTGCGTAAAATGACCTTTATTTCAATGTTTGTGCATGCATGTTTGTGTTACTCCCATATCATATGTTTTTATCTTCTTTTTGTTGTGTTTTCGTGTTTTGTGTGTTTTGGATGGTGTAGTTTAGGTTTTGAGCATTATTAAGTATTTTTGGTTTGGTTTTGGAGGAAAATTGCCCGATCCAAGAGTCAAAGGCATTTTAGATCGACCGAGATGGCAGTGAAAGCAGTAGGATGGATTTCAGAGGAAAATTATGGTCGATCTAGCAGAGACCGGTCGATCTAGGCTGTTCAGAGGCATATTCTGGTCGATCCTGCAGATTCCAATCAATCTGTGCTATTCAGAGGCATATTTCGGTCAATCCTGTAGATTTCGGTCGATTCGTGCTGTTCAGAGGAATATTCCGGTCGATCCTGATCCATCTTGGGCGATCCAGAACAGGTTATCTTGGCAGTTTTTCATTTTCAAAGCATCCCGGTCAATCCTACACCAGACCGGGCGATCCGGGGCTCTGCCAACTCATTATGAAAAGGGGGAAATTTGCATTTGTGAGGAGGTTGGACACTTTCTCCATACTTGTGGCGGTTTTCACTCTCAAAAATCACTTCCTACTCACATCCATCAATTGAAGGAGATCTTCATCCAAATCTATCCAATTGATGAAGAAGATGAAGAATCAAGTGTAGATCAAGGCCAAGGATCCAAATTGGGGAATTTGCAGTTTTCAATCTATTTGTAATGGCTAAATTTTACTTTTCTATTCAATTGCACTTGATCAAAGGTATGTATAGATAAATCCTTGAGGATGTTGGTGGATTGAAACATTGAATTGAGTTTTTGATGCTTGGATTGTTGTTTATCTCCATTCAATTGATTGCACTCACTTGATCTTTTTCCTAAATCACATAGTGTAGGCATTAACCAGCTATGTGTGTGATAGACACCGAAATTGCAGCCAATACGCAGTTCTAGGTGTTGTGAAAAGTGTTGATGCATATAGGTTTTGATTCAATCCTTGTGCGGAGATTGCCTTTAGGTCGATAACCTACATTCTATTTGGAGTGGAATTAGATGCTATAACATAACTTTTTGTGTGTTTAATTTCATCTACAAGTGTAAGGTAGGTTGATCATCTTTGATTGGATTAAATGATTGTTTGCATCATTCAAGTCAATTTCATAGATTCAATGTGGATGTCTTACCAATGTCCTTCATTCTTAGATTTTGGAATTCAATGCCTTGAGTTTATGCTACAATTGCTTAAGATTGTGGAAGTGATTTTTTAAATGTTGAGAAGATGCATGTCTAGTTAAAGCTCTCCTAGTTAGATTTACTTTTTTCCTAGGATAAATCAACACTCAATGACGTATTTTGTTCCTAGATACAATCGTAACTCTTGACTACCTAGTACTCTAGCAGGCGAAGGAAGAAGGACCAGGATTCAACAAATTTTATTCTTGGTTAGCTAGGAGTTTAATTTGATTTAACTTTTAGCGACATCAAGTTTTTGGCGCCGTTGTTGGGGACATTATTAATTAGGTTGCTAGATATTAGGGAACTTGAGTTGCTCATAGTCTAGGTGTTTGATCTTTTGTTGGTTAGATTGTTTTCTTTAGTTGTTAACTTGTTTTGTTCTTGGTTTTTGATTGAAATGTTTGGATCTTTGTAGGAGTGGAAAGATCACAAAGCTCAAAGCTAGGTTGTACGAAGTGGAAGCTAAAATGGAGAATCAAAGAGGAGTGAATGCGGAGAGACTTGATAATTTGCAAAGGCAATTGGAGGAGATGAAGGCTAAAATGCTAGAGAGACAGAGGCCACGAAGGACACTCCGAAGTGTGTATGAAAAGATGTGGGAAGATGATTACCAATGGCCGAGAAACAAAAGAGAGTACCAAATGGTGAAAACCGTAAAAGAGACTAGTGAGGATGATTTGTTGAGAAGTCAATCGGATTCAATGCAAGAACAACTTAGGTTGTTAAAGAGTTCAAGTAGAAAGAGTGAGGTGGTCAAGGAGAGAACATGCAAAGAGAATGATGAGATACTTGAGGAGACTCTGATGCAAGAATCAATCATCACGAAGCAATGGAGTGAAGCAAAGCAAGAGGAGAAACAATCACATGAAGTGTTACATCAAGAAGTTAAAAAGGATGAAGGCACCAAGGAAGAGATGTTAGTCATTGAAAATAAGAAGAATGGTGCTAAATGGATTCCTTCACTTGAGAAGATGCATAATGTTCCGGGCTTGGTGCAACTTTATGTGGAGAAAAATGAGGTGGAAATTATGTCGGAAAGTCCATGTGGCGATGTGGTGCTTACATTTCCTTCACAACTGATAGACAAGGTGGAAAAGAAGGTGATACTTGGAGTCATGGTGAATGAATCAGATGATTTGATCAGAAAAGGAGGTGATAAGATGTCAAAGATAAATCCAAACGAGGAACAAGTCGAGGCTTATGTAATTTGGATTAGGTTGGATGAGGCCTTGGAGATCAAATCAAAGAAGGAATTAGCACCTTTGACATTCAAGTTTGTCATGATAGTCAATCCTCCTTGTAAGGATGAGAGTGGTGCAAGAAAGATCTCCATTGACAAGTTGCTTCCGACAAAATGCCGAACAAGGGAGAAAGGCATCTTAAAAATCTACAAGATTTTTGATAATGGATGACATGGTAAGGTCGTCTAGCTACCGACGTAAATGGAAGTGCTTATTGGGAGGCAACCCAACCGTTTTTCTTTATTTTGTTTTAATTCTTGCCTAGGTAATTTTCTTAATGTTTCTTGTTTGGTTGTTGATCACTTGTTTTGACATGTGCTAGGGGGAGAGTTTAGAGCGTGAGGAGTGACGAGCAACGTCTACCTATTTTTCAAACTTAGTCTCACTTGACAAAGTTTGGGGGGATGTGCCAGTCGCCAGTGTTTCGGTTTACTCTTCTCCTCTTTTACTTCCTTCATCTACTTTAGTTTGTTGAATGATTTTCTCCTTTGATGATGGATATAGAAATTGATCTCATTTGATACGATATGATTGATATTTTTACCTTGGATTTGGATGTGGATGAATGATTGATTAATGGCATGCGGAATGATGGTGGTGCTAGTGGAACATGCTTGATTTATATAGATTTTGGATTGTGGAATGTTTGGTGGAAAAATGGTTGGATGATTTGGTCATGGATGGAATTATTAATGAGTTGGTATGAATGACTTCTTTCTATTTTGTTTGGTTTGTGGAATGATAATGGTTTGGTTTGAATGGTTGTGCTAGTGGATAATGTTGTATATTTCTTGATTGTTGGTTTGTGGTTTGTTTGGTGGAAATGAGAACTTAATGTTATGAATTATGCTAAAAAACATTTGGTGGTGTTTGTGTTTGTTTAGTAGGTACATAAGGCATTGGAGAGGCGGTTTGATCGTGGTTACCGATGGGTAACACATTTTATTGTTCTCTTGCCATTTAGATTCATTGCATATAGATGTTTTTTGTAGGATTGTTTGTGTGCTTCTGTGTGCGTGATGAACCCAAAACATGGCTTAAGATTGGACCATGATTTACTTTGTGAAGTTTGAAGTCTACCTTAACCTATGATAGGGCGGAATCTTGTTGTTGAAGCATGTCTAAGTTTAACTTTTGAATTGCCGAGTTTTGTGTTTGGTTAATGCATGGGACTTGACAAAAAGCTGTGAGTGTTGAGCCATGATATTGTCATATCTATTTTGTTTGAGAGAGGAGAGATTGAGAGCAAATTATCTAGAACTTGCATCTATTTTTTATCTATTAGCATGAGTATGTGACTAGAAAATAATATTAGGCCATCGATTCCTAGTCCTACCTTACACATCGGAAGTATAAGGTGTTCATTCTGATTATTATTTGCCTTTCATATCTTTGATCCCCGTGATTGAGCTTATTTCGAGAAATTTCTTTGATATTATTAGGACCAAGTTTGGAGGGAAAAGCGAATGAGGGTGAATACGATGATGTGAGTTGGGTTGGGAATTTTTTGTTATTGGTTATTGCAATTGATGAGGCATGAAAGGAAAGAAATGAAGAGGATTGATTTAAATCCTAGAAAATAGACACCCACATGAAAAAAGGAAGGAAGGTGCCAATGAAAAAAAAAGAGAAGGCACACACAAAAAAAAAATGAAGGAAGGTGCCAATGAAAAAAAAGAGAAAGAAAAAGAAAGAAAGATTTGAGAATGGAATAAGCCTCGAGTTTAGAGGTTGATGAAAACGTTTTTGGGGGGTTCTTGGGAAATTGAGGAGTTTAGTTACTTTGGCCCAAAACAACCTACCTATTAGTTAGCCACATTATAACCAAAGCAAAGACCTTTTTTATTCTAGGAGCTAACTCATTGTAGTATAGTTGTGAGAATGGATGCAAGCCTATGGATATTGAGCTCGATATCTTGTGATAGAGTGACTCTCATTGTCCCTAAACACGTGAGGGAGTGATTTCATTTCTTTCATCCATATTTGATGAGTGGTTTGAGTCCTTAGCATTAACCATGCCACAAAGTTAGGTGATAATCTCGTTTGACTAGGACATGCTAAGATAATCAAGATGAGCTATGAGGTAATTTTTCGAGGTAGAATGATTGCTTCACATTGTTTTGATTGAGGACAATCAAAGGTTCAAGTTGGGGGATTATGATATGTGCGTAAAATGACCTTTATTTTAATGTTTGTGCATGCATGTTTGCATTCATTTTCCTCCCATATCATATGTTTTTGTCTTTTTTTGTTGTGTTTTCGTGTTTTGTGTGTTTCGGATGGTGTAGGTTAGGTTTTGAGCATTATTCAACATTTTTGGTTTGGTTTTGGAGGAAAATCTCCCGATCCGAGAGTCAAAGGCAATTTAGATCGACCGAGATGGCAGTGAAAGCAGTAGGATGGATTTCAGAGGCAAATTTCGGTCGATCTTGCAGAGACCGGTCGATCTGGGCTATTCAAAGGCATATTCAGGTCAATCCTGCAGATTCTGGTCGATCCGTGCTATTCAGAGGCATATTCCGGTCGATCCTGCAGATTTCGATCAATCCGTGCTGTTCAAAGGAATATTTTGGTTGATCCTGATCCATCTCGGGCAATCCAGAATGGGCTGTCTTGGCAGTTTTTCATTTTCAAAGCTTCCCGGTCGATCCTGCACCAGACCGGGCGATCTGAGGCTCTGCCAACTCATTATAAAGGGGGAAATTTTCATTTGTGAGGAGGTTGGACACTTTGTACATACTTGTGGCGGTTTTCACTCTCGAAAATCACTTCCTACTCACATAAATCCATCAATTGAAGGGGATTTTCATCCAAATCTATCCAATTGATGAAGAACATGAAGAATCAAGTGTAGATCAAGGCCAAAGATCCAAATTGGGGAATTTGCAGTTTTCAATCTATTTGTAATGATTAAGTTTTACTTTTCTATTCAATTGCACTTGATCAAAGGTATGTATAGATAAATCCTAGAGGATGTTGGTGGATTGAAACATTGAATTGAGTTTTTGATGCTTGGATTGTTGTTTTCCTCCATTCAATTGATTGCACTCACTTGATCCTTTTCCTAAATCACTTAGTGTAGGCATTAACCAGCTATGTGTGTGATAGACACCGAAATTGCAGCCAATACGCGCATCTAGGTGTTGTGAAAAGTGTTGATGCATATAGGTTTTGTTCCTATCCCTATGTGGAGATTGCCTATAGGTCGATAACCTACGGTCTATTTGGAGTAGAATTAGATGCTATAATGTAACTGTTTGTGTGTTTAATTTCATCTAATCTTATTTCACCGGTACTAAGGGAGATAGGAAGTGTAGGGTAGGTTGATCATCTTTGATTGGATTAAATGATTGTTAGCATCATTCAAGTCAATTTCATAGATTCAATGTGGATGTCTTACCAATGTCCTTCATTCTTAGATTGTTGAATTCAATACCCTGAGTTTATGCTATAATTGCTTAAGAGTGTGGAAGTGATATGTTAAATGTTGAGAAGATGCATGTCTAGTTAAAGCTTTCCTAGTTAGATTTACTTTTTTCCTAGGATAAATCAACACTCAACGACTTATTTCGTACATATATACAATCTTAACTCGCTACTACCTAGTACTCTAGCAAGCGAAGGAAGAAGGACCTGGATTTGACAAATTTTATTCTTGGTTAGCTAGGAGTTTAATTTGATTTAAGTTTTAGCGACATCAAATAACAGTATCCACTTTATAAGCCTTGGCTTGGCATCCTTCTTTGCCATCAAATACTTTATTGCAGAATGGTATGTATATACAATAACCTCGGATCCTACAAGGTAAGATTTGAACTTGTCAAAGGCGAATACTACAACCTACAACTCTTTCTCTATAGTTGTGTAGTTCCTGTGAGCTCCATCAAGTGTTTTATTTGCATACTAGATCACTCGGAAGATCTTGTCTTTTCTCTGCCCCAGAGCATAATTTCTAGCATCACACATCAATTCGAATGGAGAATTCCAATCTGGAGGTTGCATTACAGGTGCAGATTTCAATTTCAGAAATGCTTCCTCACATTGTGGAGAAAATTCAAACTTCATGTCTTTCTCTAGTAATTCAGAGAGAGGCTTAGCTATCTTGGAAAAATTCTTTATAAACCTCCTATAAAAACCTGCATGCCCAAGGAAGCTCCTTAATGCCTTGACTGAGTTTGGTATGGCTATCTTATCTTAGACTTCAATCTTAGTAGGATCCACATCCATTCCCATATTCAAAATTTTGTGTCCTAAAACAATTCCTTGTTGCACCATAAAACAATATTTTTCTCAATTTAGAACCAACTAAGACTTCTGACAAAGCTTCAGAACTTTGTCCAGATTATTTAAACATGCATCAAAATCTTCCCCAAATACTGAGAAGTCATCCATGAAGATCTCTAACCAATTATCTATCATTTTTGAGAATATGACAAGCATACAATGGTGAAAGGTTGCTGGAGCATTGCACAACCCGAAAAAATTCTCCTAAAAGCAAATGTCCCATAAGGACAGGTAAAGGTATTTCAGCTCTGGTGTTCTGGGGCTATGGCAATCAGGTGATACCCTGAATACCCATCAAAGAAGCAGTAGAACTCTTGCCCAGCTAACTTATCTAGCATCTGATCTACAAATGGTAAAGGAAAGTGATCCTTCTTTGTTACATCATTCAGCTTCATGTAATCTATGCAGATTTTCCATCATGTTACAGTCCTAGTTGTAATCATCTTGTTGCTTTCATTCTAGACTACTGTAACTCCTCCTTTTTTAGGAACACACTAGACCGACTTACCCAAGAACTATTAGAAATTGAAAAAATGATCCCGCGTCTAACCATTTGATAACCTGCTTTATTTACTACTTCCTTCATGTTGGGATTCAACCTCCTTTGTGGTTTAATGGAATTTGTTGGTCCCGAGATCAGAGTCGTCGTGGTGAATAACAAATCAACTCACACACGAAATGTAGCGGACTATTAACGTTCACTTGCACACTTAAGTTTTTTATCAAGATTGTTTAGCTCAGCTTGTACTTAGGCTTTCTTACAATTATACTCTAGCAACTTGGCTGCTAGGTTTCATATTCAGACACGAGAAACAGTAACCAATAAAACAGTAAAGAGACACAATATTTATAATGGTTCGATCAAATAGATCTACGTCCACTCCTTAGCCGAAACACTAAGAATTTCACTAAAAAGATATACAAAATACAAGGATTTGCCAAACACTTGTTGTAGGCAGTGAGCTTTCGAGCCGGCCACAACAAAGCTATCATCCGTTACTTCGTTCTTCTCAGTCAGCTGCAGCTCCGGCCAAGTCAAGGTCGAACCTTCGTAAAACTTGTCCTTCGCTGCTAGGGGGAGCTTTTAAAGTTCTCTTGGAGTCAATCCCTTTTTAGAGATTTGAGTACATGATGCTTCCTAGGATGGAAGGTATCCCAAAAATTGGATTCTCGACCGAAGTCAAGGAATCTCTTAAAGGCAGTGTCAGATATTCAATGGAAGACACTCCTGGTTGTTGAGAGCTTTGAATACACTTTTATCTCGTGCTCTCAACTGACTACTTTCTCACTCTTTGTTTGTCAAAGGAATCTCGCTGTTAATAGTTTTTCAGATATGGTTGAGGTTCCTTAGCTCGTGAGTAATGGAAGCAGTAGTCGTCTCTCATTTCTGGACTTGTCTTTTATATCTAGAGATTCAAATTTTGAATCTCCAGACCCGTTAGACACAACGGTCCTTTTGTCCAAGAGTGGTTCGACCATCCTTTCCGGCGTCGTAGAGTACTTTCTGACCTACTTCGAGAAAGTTTTGTCCTTTGCATGTACTTCTGTCAGAACGGTAGTATAGCAGTCATTGTTAGCTATCTTGCCTTGCTAAGCCTTCTGGGAACGATCTGCTAAGCCTTCCTAGCAATCTGCTAGACAATGTATCGGACTGCTGACTGCTCAGTAGTTGCTCATGTTTAGCACTTGATTCCTTTGACTCTGGATTGCTATCGCCTTTAGCATTCTGCTACATGCTAGCGAATGCTGACTCCTTCAGCATTCCACTATATCTTGCTTTTAGCAAATGCTAACTTCTACTAGCATTCTGCTACTTGCTCTTCTGACTGCTGAGTACTTGATTCTAGCTATCTCTTCCTTGACATAGGATTGCTATCTCCTTAAAAGTCCCCTCCTTAGCACTTGACCGCTATTATCTCTAGCAGTCATCCTCGTATGCTAATATCTCTAGCAGCCACAATCTGCTAGGAATAATTCTAGCAATCTAATTTATTACAACTCGATACTTGGCCTATACAGGACATTACAAGAGTTGCTAGACTGTACTAGAATTCAGCAATTGATCTACTAATCTACTAAGGTTTGATCCAACAAAATCTTTTACAATATGATCCTAAGGGAGATTTAGGAAAAATTTCCCAACAATTTCCCCCTTTTTGGTGCGATCAAAGCTTACTATCACTTGTTGAATTAAGAGGAAAAATATCTGAGCTTTACAAAAAAAAAATTCTAAGTACAAAGCTATGCTAAGCTAGCAGTCTAACTCTGAGTTAATCCATCTTAATTGTAGCTGGGATTGGTTTTAAATAATTCCCCATCAATATGTGCTGGGAATATTTCTCAATTAAGATATACGTAAATGCTGCAAGGAGTCTGCTAGAAATTCTAGCACCCAAATAAATTAGCAGGCATTCACAACCAATCAAAAGCAAACTTAAGTAAATTCGTTTAATACACTAAAGTGTATATCAACTTTAGTACGCAATAAAACTCAAAAATCGACTATAAGGAATTGTCTAAGTCTGATTCCATTTTCATTCATTTGATTTGAGCATTACAATTACAAATGAAAAGGAATATAAAAAAATGCTGAGATAAGAAGCTAAGATAAGAAGTGTAAGATTAAGAGTCGAGAGCAGGCTCCTTCTTATCAAGCTCATCGAACTTGCCCATCGTCATCTTCATGATTTTTTTAACATAAGCCTTGCTCGCTTCTCGTTCTGCTGCATCCCGCTCCATCTTCTTCGCAAGCTTCTCATTGTCCATCTCCAACTTCTTAATCTTCAGCTCTAGCTCTTTCTCTTTGAGCTTTGTGACCGTCGTGTGAAGTGACACACAATTCTCACGTCAAATTATCAATCCGAGATCTTTTCTATTCGCTCTCGTGGAAACTATTTACTCGTAAGAAGATGCATCAATAGCTAGGCAATACAATAGTCGTTGGTTTTCTTTATCTATCTAGCTATGAATTGCAAACTAAACTACAAATTGCATACAATCAAACATTCAACAATTTGTTAAATTCACCAATCAATTACTTCTATCAAATGTTTGGGTAGATTAGAGTAACAAGTCCAACAATCTTAGAATGAAGTGAGTGTTCGTAAACTTCAATTGAGCCAAATTAAACCGAGCTATGTTGTAAACGATTTTAATTTCTATGAAGGTGAGCAACCGACACTATCCTAGTCAATCCCCATTGTACCGGTGAATTGTCCGTTGATGAAATTAGAAATCTCAAACAGCTACGTTATCAATCCCTAACTCACTCCCATCCGACTGTCGATTATTGCCCTATAATTCTAGCTCCGCACATGGATTGGAACTAAAACTATATGATTATGCACTTATCACGACATTTTCGTTTGCGTATTGGCTGCAACGGTCACATCAACTACCTATAGATTGGCTATTACCTACATCTAATAGGTATTAACAAGCTCAAGTGCAAATCAAGACTTCATAGAAAAGTAAACAAGCATAGAAGGTTCAATCCATCTCAATATCCATATTACAACACTCACTTAGGATTTTAGCTCCTCATACCTTGAATTAGAAGCAATACAAGTTGAAAGATAAGAATTGACATTACAAAGCTTCAAGGTCAAAATTGATCTTCTATGATTGCCTTCGTTGAATCCAATCCACCTAATCTCCCTCTTCAAATGTCACCAAGTTGATGGAATGATCCTTGGTTCTCCTTGATTCAAGTGGGGAAGGAAGTGTTGAGATGAATCTAGATGGAAGTTAGTGACGATTATTCTTCAATTAGGCAAAAGTCCTTCATTTAATTGATTTTCCCCCTTTTATAGACGAGCTAGCAGGGCCTTGGATCGCCCGAGCCATCCTGTGAACCACAACAATCTGGGAAGCACGTTTTGGCTCGGCCGAGCCAGAACTGCTCGACCGAGCCTGCTCTATGCCAGCCAGGCTCGGTCGAGCCTGCACTGCTCGGTCGAGCGAGCCCTCTGCCCGGCTCAGCTCGGCGAGCCTGCTTCGCTCGGCCGGGCAAGTCCTCCAAGCTTCCAAAACCCTCATTTCGTTCGGCTCGGACGAGCCTAACCTCCTCGGACTCCAAACTCGGACGATTTTCCTCCAGAACTCCACCAATTATGCCATATTATGCTCAAAACACATCCTACAACATTTCAAACATGGAAACACGAAAACAAGACAAAAGAACAACGAAAGTATATAATATGAGGGTAAAATGGCCACAAACATGCACGATCACACATCGAAAAATCGGTCATTTTACACACATATCACTCTGCCTCCTTCTTCTTAAGTTCTGCAATTTCTTGCCTCCTCTCCTCCTCAGCAGCAGCCAGAGCTTCTTCCTCCTTCTTCCTCTGCTCGGCTTCAGCAAGTCTCTTTTCTACCCCCTCTTTGAGAGCAGCCAAAAAGGTAGAAGAAAAGTATTGAACAGTTTCCGCCATTTGCTGCTGGGAGTCAGCTACCTCCGTCGTCAAAACCTCCACATTCTGTTTCACAGAAGAGACGTCTAACCTCACCTCAGCAACCTCAGTGCGGACATCTGACACTTTGGTCCTGACCTCATCAATCTCCTTCCTTATTTGTGCCTTTTCCATCTCAACACGCTCATTCAGGGAAGATAGAGCATTTCACATTGCCTTCTGAACGGCTGAATCTACATAAGATAGGAAGTCATAGGAACTTACAGGTGTAGCTTCAAATGCAGAAGATGTTGTTGCTAACACCAGGTCCAGGCCTTCAGCAGTTGTAGTCCCTTCCTGGCTCGGCTGTGCTATCTCTAAGGCTTCAGCATTTGCATGTTGAGCAGCAGAGTAGCGCGACTCTTCATCCATCAATAGCTTAGCACCCTCCATGATCAGAGCAATTTCAGCATCATGAGCAATATGAGCCTGAGCAGCCACATAGCGTTCTTCCTCATTCAACATCCTCTGAGTAGCATCTAGAACTTGAGCAGTTTCAGCCTCCTGAGCTTCCTCAGCTTGGGCAGCTCTTATGATTCTAAGAATATCCAGGCCCAAAAACAAGATAATTATTCTGTCTTTTTCAGTGAGCTCAGCAGCCTCTCGCTCAGCAATCATTTCTGCCTTCCTGGCTTCCATCCTTGCTTTCTTCAAGGCCTCATACTCTGCTTGACGGCGACGGTACTCAGCAGTCGCTCTAGCCTGGCACTTTGAGAGCTCAATCCGGGCGTCTGAGTAACCGTCGGGGGCAAATGAGGATAGTGACAATGATTTGGAATTGGAGAACAGCCCGTGAGCACGGATCGCTTGTAGTCGAGCAATGACTTGCTTGTCTGAGTACTGCTTGGATCCGGCTACTTGATCAACCTAATCATTCGCCCATGACTCTTCCTTCCTCCGGAAATTCAAGCCTCGAGCAGTGGTGACCAGCATCCTTTCCTCAAAGCACAATTGATGCATCATATAATCAATGAACTTCCACCTCCTCAGCTCCTCAGCTAAAATCTTCCCTTGCTCTGTCATTTCATCGATCTCACCATAGAAGACATAGGCTAAGTCTCGTTCAACTTCTGCTGAAATGAATTCTTCGATCTCAGACAACATCAGAATTACATCTCCACTCGCCTCCCTCTTGATATGAACAGGAGCACACCACTGAGCAATTATTCTCATCTTAGATCGGGGACCTGGAAGACCGTCGAAGGGTACGCACAGCTGATTATCTGTGCCTCTATTGATCTTCCTCAGGAAGCGTGCGTCATATACGTCCTCAGATTCACCATCGGAATCTGATTCAAAATAGGCATTTTCATATCCTGCTGGAATCTCTGTGCTGGCCATCTCCTCTCCTTGCATGCTTTTAATCCTGTCGGAGATGCTAGCAACTTGCTCAGCACCTTAACCTTCGCTAACGTTAGCAGTCTGCTCAACGTGCGGTTCCCTAGTAGTCTGAACCTCATCCTCTGCGTGCTGACCTGCTCCGAAAGGACCTGCTTCCTTGTCTCTGGGTGGCATTTCATCATCAGAACTGCTGTTGCTTGGCTCTTCATTCGGTTCACGGAATTGCATACTCTTTCCTTTGGTCAGCTCCGGCATATTGAAAGCTCCGGACTGCAAGAGTTGATCTAGCTCTTTATCTGACATTGCTTCCTCTTCCGGCACAATACCTTCACTAGCATCCAATTTTGGAATGGTGACAGTAATCCGTCCACCTTCCTTAGTTTTGCCCTTCTTCTGCTTTTCGGCTTCTATAGCTTGTTGGGAAGCTTCCCTTGCCACCCGCTCCAACAACTGAGCAGCCCTCTTAGCCTCAGCACGTTCATCGGTAGCCCTCTTAATGTTCTCGAAATTCTGATCACGAGTTTCGAACATCATCTGCTCGGCATCTGCTTATAAATTTTCTACTCCTTAGCCCTTTGCTCTGCTTTCCTCTTCCTCTTCCTTTCATTTATTCCCTTCAATCTTTCAGATAGAGGCTTGGAGGAAAAAGGACTACCCTTCTGTTGTCCCTCTGCTTTCGGAGTCGCAGTCGTCTGCTCCAGGGTCTCCTTAGCAGCTTCCTTCTACTGCTCCAATTGCTTCACTAACCTCCTCCTGGTCCTCTTCTTCTCTGGCTCAGCAGGAGTGGGGACAGCCTTAGAGATCGGATCCAGTGGCTTCTGAACCCGCCTCCTAGTCCTCCTCTTCTCAGGCGTAGTAATCTCTGTGCGGGGCCTCTTGGGAATGATAACAGCGAGAGGATCCAGTAGAGCAGTGGGCACAGGGACCTCTCCTCCTAGCAAGAGCTTCTCAATTTCTTCGAGCTCCTCGAAGCATTTCTCTGTCTCTGTTTATTTCCTAACGGCCGCTATCTCCTTCAGAGTCATAGCGATGGCGTGCTCCAACTGCTAGAAACCGAGGTCACCAGGATTAGGATGCTCAGGAGATGTAGGAATGGTGGTGTCTACATTTGTTGTGACTTTTAGTATCCTCGGACAGCTAGCATCGGGATGAGCAGTTTCTTTCCTTGTCTGAGGAATGAAGTCTGTGGGTAGCAACCTCTCCCCTGCATCCAGCGTCTTCTTATGAGAAAACATCTCTATAAACTTACTGATTTTCAAACCAAAATTCACATTCGAAGAGAATGTGCCATCCCTCTTCACAGTCAAATTCTTCTTAACATGCTCCAGCCACCTCCCGTAAAAGAACTCGGCCCAATTTCCCTTCACTTTGTCCACCAGGGCCATCATCACCGAATACATGTGAGCAGACATCTGGGAGTATGAACCAGTATCGCACTGGAACATTTTGATCACCAGCTCAGCAAAGAGCTTGAATTCCCCCTGGAATTGGTTGATAGGGTGTGCAACCTTGAAGGTGATCGGCTGGCCTTCGTTGTCCTTCAATAGCTCCGGCTTCTTCCAAATCTTCCATCGCTTCTCCATCTCAGCCTGATCGTGTAGCTTATACTTAGCTATACGAGCACCGTCCTTGGGAAGCCCAAACTTGGCACCAAGTATATCGGCATTCACCTCCAATATCGTACCGAATACCGAGGTCTTGAAATATTTCTCAGAGGGCACTTCCACTACCGCCCTAGTATAGAACTCGGACACCATATGTGGGTGGAACAACGATGGCTCTGCTGACAAGTACCCAATAACTCCAGCTTTCTCAAGAACTTCCATGAGACAATCTGGAAATTGCGTAGCCGTGAGAGGGGTGTATAAAATCCTATCTTTCATTATCTGCGCCGCGCGCCTCTACTTATTGGAAAGGTTGGACTATGCCTTGGTCTTGGCAGGCGTCACCAATTGACCATATGAGATGTCGTCCTCCACGTCCTCCTTCTTGATGACGTCGGTGTAATCAGGTGCCCACCTCTCATGGAGAGTCATGGTGGAAGTAAGGGATTGAATAGGAATATCGGATTCGGTAGAAGAATCCGATGAGGTGGTATGAACAAACAGTTCGGAATGATGTGATTGGGTGGGGGATTCAGGGTTAGCAGCCATTGTAACAAAACTTAGGAAGTTTTTTAGAGAGATTGGGAATTTTCTCAGAGCTTGAAGGCAAGAAGACTTAGCGATTTGAATTTCTGTAAAGTGAAGAAATTTGCGTAAGTGAAGTGTATATATCTTACGGGTAAAGATCTGACGGTTGGGATACGCCTCTTCAGATGCAATCGATGACTGGGCTTCGCTAGGATGTTTTGTATGGTGACCCACGCCCATACAAACTCGAGTGCCGATGACGTGTTAATCCCTGGTTCGTCGCCGCCGTCTGCATGCAATAAAGGCACGTCCCATTTGAATTTCAAATTCATCCCATGTTTGACTTCCTTTGCATGGTGGAGACTGCTACAGGTTTGGACTTAGCAGTCTACTATCGTAGGAAATCCTTAGCATGCATATGAGTCTGCTGAGAGCTTGGACTCAACAATCAATTCAAACAAGTATATTCTGCTTAGAAGCCAAATCCTCTAGCAACCTTCAATGAATATTCCCCAATATCAAACACCTTCGGGAATGCTAAGAGCTTGGACTTAGCACTCCTCTGCTATCTGCTCAGCAGTCTTGACTTAGCATCAAGATATAGCAGTCTACTGACTTAAGCTTGGATATGTTTCTCCATCTCCTTCAGAGCTTCAAGAAATCCAGAAAGAATGAGAATGACAACTCATTCATCCATAGCATCGTCTATCTCCATAAGACCTAATTTGATGCATAATTCTTTAAATCTGGCCTCAGCTAGAGGTTTAGTGAAAATATCCGCAATCTGTTCTTCTGTGCATATATATTGGACGTCGATATCCTTCATCTCTTGATGATCTCTGATGTAGTGATGTCGGATATCAATATGCTTCGTCCTCGAATGATGAACTGGGTTCTTCGTTATTCACATTGCACTATTGTTGTCGCAGTAGATCGGCACACATTCAGGAGGAATATCATAATCTTGCAATTGCTACCGAATTCACAAGATTTGTGCACAACAGTTAGCGGCTGCTACATACTCTACTTCGGTAGTAGATGTAGCTGCTGCGGCTAAAAGTTCAATTGAATTAAACTCTCAACTACACAAAGAATAAAATATCAAATCCAGGTTCTTCTCCGTTTCGCCTGCTAGA
>JAPKLW010003460.1:0-23033 GCA_026898455.1 Plectranthus barbatus
AGACGAAGGAATAATTTATTTGTAATAAAATGTTGATTATTGATTCCAAGTTGTAAGACTACACTCTCCTACTCAGCAAATCAGATTCATTGCATAACAATTATTTAAAAAATAATTGAACAATACTAGAATTCAGGGCCACATTCTTCCATTTATTAAACACGAGAAAAACAGCCATTTTAAAAAAATCTTGAATTAAAAATTATTTATTTATTCAACAACTTATAATCCAGATATGTTTCAATAGATTATTTTATCTTATCAGAGATTCTCCCACGATTGAAATAGGAGATGCTATGGATGTTTAATTATAATCTTTTATCTTCGAAATCATCATAATTAGCTAATCATAAATAAAGTAATTTAAGAATATTGTAAATGGAAAAGTATGAATGAACCAAAGAATCCATGGAAATACAACTATACAAGGGGGATTATGACAAAGGCTATGAGGGTGTGGTGTGGAAATGGAATGATAATGAAGCAGTGCAAACACAAATGCCCCAATGAGTGTGATGGTACACTATATAATATATTACGAGTGGATTCCAATGTGTTTCTCTCCAGCTGATTCTTAACTATTTGTGTCTCATTCCTCCCCAACTCTTCTTCATTGCTTGCCTTCTTTTCTTGAGTCCCACCCTCTCACAGGCCTATATATATATATATATATACATATGCTTCTTTCCTTTCCCTCCTCCACTCTTTCTTCAACAAGAATCAATCCGCACCTCTTTCTTTTACTGCAAGGTTTGCTCTCCCTCCCTCTCTTTTTTTTTTTTTGGCTGTGGTGATTTTCACTTTTCAGCTTGATTCTAACAATAGACACACGCACGCACATGGTAATTAAGTATATTGTGAACGCATGCATGTATGTTGCTGCGTGTGAGGGAGTGAATGAGAGAGTACAGTTCTACTTCTATCTGAGTTGGTTAGTTTGAGATGGATTGGTTTTGCTGATATATCAGTTGTTTGTAGTTGTTGGAGAGAGAAGCTGAAGGCAGCGAGTGATATGGAGAGAAATATTGCAGGGAAGAAGTTTCAGAAAAGCTATTTCGATGTGTTGGGGCTTTGCTGTTCGTCTGAGGTTCCAATGATTGAAAACATCCTTAATTCACTCGATGGAATCAAAGGGTTTTCAGTTGTTGTCCCTACAAAGACATTGATTGTTGTTCATGATTCTCTCCTCATTTCCCAGATTCAGATAGGTAACGACACTACAACTTGTGTGTGTACGTGCATTGCTTTTGCTTCTGCTCTTTTAGTCAAAGAATTCATGTTCTTGAAGAAATCATACTACAAATCACAAATGACAAAAAAGAGTGGATTTCTAGCTGGATTGCTTAAAAATCTGAACCTGAATCAGTTCCATCTGTTTTTTTAGTTGTTTCACTTTCCATAATCTGCAATTGTTGTGAGCTGGCTCAATATTAGGCAAGTGGAAATGGGACCGACAAAAGCAAGGAAAATGATTATTACAGCAGTGTGTTGTCTGTCCATGGCAGTAAAGGCATTGAACGAGTCGAGGTTGGAAGCAAGCATCAGAGTATACGGGCACAGCAACTACAAGAACAAATGGCCGAGCCCCTATTCTGTCAGCTGCGGCGCATTGCTGGTTTTATCTTTCTTCAAGTATGTTTACAACCCCTTCAAATGGTTGGCGGTTGCAGCAGTTGTAGTTGGCATTCCACCAGTTCTGTTGAAGGCCCTCGCAGCACTAAAGAACTTCAGAATTGACATCAACATCCTTGTTTTGATTACAGGTATCAGCAGTAGTTGATGCTTGTTTGTTTCCGTTCAATTTGTTTGATGAACACTGCATCATCATCATCACCATACAGTTTCTGGATCACTTGCTCTCCATGATTATTGGGAAGCTGCCACTATTGTGTTTCTCTTCACAATATCAGGATGGCTGGAATCAAGAGCAAGTCATAAGGTACTACCACTCTCTCCCTCATCCCATTTCATCTCCATCCCACTACTCCCTCCCGTCTTGATCAGATTAGATTCATTTCTGACTGCAAGTTTTTTCATAACCATCTAGGCCACTGCAGTTATGTCATCGTTAATAAGTGTAGTGCCCCAAAAGGCAGTCATAGCTGAGAGTGGTGAAGAAATCAATGCAGACGAAGTCAAGTTGGGAACCATCTTAGCTGTGAAGCCAGGCCAAGTCATCCCTATAGATGGAGTCGTCGTGGAAGGAAGTTGTGAAGTGGATGAGAAAATCATGACAGGTGAATCCTTCCCTGTCACCAAGCAGAAGGACTCCACTGTTTGGGCAAGCACAATCAACCTAAATGGTAACGGCTTCCTCTTTGCTCTTGTTTCTCTTCATTGTGCAGCCTTTTTGATGGGATCCCTTCCAGGCTACATCACCATTAAAACCACGACCGTGGCAGAAGACTGCGTGGTGGCTAGAATGGCCAAGATTGTAGAAGATGCTCAAAACAAGAAATCAGGAACTCAGAGGTTCTTGGACAAGTGTGCTAAGTACTACACTCCAGGTCAGAAAAATGCTTTGGTTTGCAGAAGAAAAAAAAAAACAAGAATCTCTAGAGAGCTGATTGATTTTGATTTTGATTTTGAAAATGTTGCAGCCATAGTTGTGATATCAGCTTCATTAGGTCTAGTCCCTGTGGCATTCCATGTAAGGAACAAGAGAGAATGGTACCACTTGGCTCTGGTGGTGTTAGTGAGTGGATGTCCATGCGCGCTGCTTCTCTCCACCCCGGTTGCCATGTTCTGTGCACTGTCAAAAGCAGCAACGCTAGGCATTCTGTTCAAAGGAGCTCAGCATCTTGAAACACTTGCCCGGATAAAGATCATGGCATTCGACAAAACCGGCACCATAACCAGAGGAGAGTTTGTGGTGGTGGATTTCAAGCCCCTCCTCCCTGAAATCTCATCAGACGTGCTGCTGTATTGGTAAATATCAAATTGCATCACTTTAGTCATTCATCACTTATCATCAAACATATCCAACATTCTTCTGCCAGGATATCGAGCATTGAAAGCAAATCAAGCCATCCAATGGCTACTGCTCTAGTTGATTTCGCAGCTACACATGGTATTGAGCCAAAGCCTGATAGAGTTTTGGATTTTCAAAACTTTCCTGGTGAAGGGATATCTGGGAAAATCGAAGACAACCAGTTATACATTGGAAACTCCAAGATTGCTTCAAGAGCAGGGTGCACAGCAGGTAAACTAGCACTATTTATTCCATCTTATAGTTGAACTACACATACTCTCTAATGCAAAACAATTTGTTCAGTTCCCAAACTAGAGAGTTATGACACAGAAGGAAAGTCTGTTGGTTATGTATTCATGGGATCATCTCCTGCTGCTGTCTTCTCTCTCTCCGACACGTGTCGAACCGGGGCGAAGGAAGCAGTCCAAGAGCTGAAGTCATTAGGTATCAAAACCGTGATGCTAACAGGAGATTGTCAAGGTGCTGCCAAGCGTGCACAAGAGCAGGTTAGGCCTTTTTTTTTTTTCCTTCTTGAATCGTATGATCAAACCGAAGTGTTTTATTCAGTTAGGAGGAGCACTGGAGGTAGTCCGAGCGGAGCTACTACCTGAAGAGAAAGCAAGCATGATAAAGGAGTTCCAGAAAGAGAGTCCAACGGCCATGATCGGCGACGGTCTGAACGACGCCCCAGCATTAGCGACGGCAGACATTGGGATATCCATGGGGATTTCAGGGTCGGCGGTGGCCATGGAATCAGGCGACGTCGTGCTCATGACCAACGACATCCAGCGCCTGCCCAAAGCTGTAGGCATCGCGAGGCGGGTGAGGCGGAAAATCATAGAGAACGTGGTCCTGTCGATCTCCACCAAGGCTGCGATAGTAGGGCTGGCTATCGGCGGCCATCCGCTGGTGTGGGCCGCCGTGCTGTCGGATGTCGGGACATGCTTGCTGGTCATATTCAACAGCATGCTCCTGCTGGGCACTCGACGCGGGCATGCTTGTTCTTCCAGAAAGACGGAGCGGCACGCCCACAACCATCGGGACACTGCCTCCGGCGGGGATGGTGGTGGTGGTCGATGTTGTGACGGAGGTGATCATCATCATCATGTGGAATCACACAGCCATCATGGGCACTGTGGGTCGGACCATGATGGAAAGGCGAGATGCGGCGGCGATGATGCGCACAAACACGATGCGCCCAGCTGCAGGAGAGGAGGCTTATCAGAAATCGTCATTGATTAGTTATACTAAACGATTTGTGATTCCTAGCCACAAAAAGTTGTAATCAATCTGCTTATCTGCCTAAACGATTTCCCTAAGTCCAAACCCATATAATATACACTAATTGGGATTAATAAACCCTATTTGGGATGGATAGGATAAAACCCGCCTAAACCGTTTAGGCCTGTCTAACGCTAGTTTTTGCCATCTATAATTTATAAAAGCTCTTCCCATGAAATGATAGCGCCTAAACAATTTTTGTGGAGATTAATCGGCAATTTAATTTATTATTTTAAATATATAAATATTTATAAACAAATATAAAATTACATAAATTTTAATTTTTTTAAGAAATATAGAAACACCTAACATGACAAAGGAATTTCCTACACGAATGTAGAACAAATATAATGCACAAAGCCACTACTAACTCAGTCTCATTTCATTATGTACAGCTATTTATAAATGTAATGATATTCATTAACTATAACAATGTACAAACGTATCTCTTTACTATCTAGGTTTATACATATAATGTATGCTCATATAATTGGAGTTAACAGCAAACAAGAAATTAAATGTCGAGATGCAAACCTTATGAGTCTTGGAAAATTGATCGCCGAGGGCGAAATGTAGCCAAGGCCAACTTGCCGGCAAGTCATCCTTGGCTGCAACTACCATTATCTATATGGGAGTCTTGGGATATATGAATGAGAAGTTGCATGAGATGTGCGCAATGCCCAACTTCAATAATTTTTACAAGTGGATTCACTTCATCAATTGGACAAAAATGGTGAAATCTCCTGTTTTTCATCAAATTAATTATATGTTGGTAGAATGATGGGATTTGGAAAAAGATAAAGAAGAGAGTGTGGTTTGGGTGAGCCAAAAATGTAGAAAATTCCAGTTTATCTTGAAGCAAGTGTAGTGTAGTGTAGGCCCTACTTGCTCTATATGGCGCAGAGTGCAGACCATGTATCAGTCTAAATTGCTCCCTTTTTCTCTCCAAAATAATACATTCAATTCTGCATTCATAATCGCATACATGTTGAAAACTGAATTCAGGCAATGTGGATAAAATCAGGCTAATTAAATTTAATCAATACTTTACAATTTGCGTATCAGAAAACCCAATTGAGAGTTCAGTTCAACAACAAAAGGTATAGAAATAATTCATTGCTCAATTACACACCAAGTATCAGTGTGGTGACATTACCTAAATATAAGCATATATATATGGACAATAAAAAATTATGCAGTCTAATATGTTTAGAATATTACTTATATTATTTTAGTTATTTATTGTTTTAGAGTTTTATTATTAACATATGGATATTCATAATGCTGTGCTGTGGTTATATTGAAAAATAATAATTTGAGCATAATTAATTCAAGTGTAAAACAATGATATTATATTGATGTGCATATATTTTTATATACATAATGTCCTACTATACAGTATAACATTGTCACAGTATATCACAATAATTTTATACAATTGGCCTTGAATTTTTCCAATAATATTGGGTAACCGCCTCTACATTTTAAATAGTATATATATATTCCAATTAATTTATTTTAAAAATAAAATAGTCAGTCTCAAATGTTGGGCATGCTTCCATCAAATAACAATCACAAAACTGTTATGGGGTGGATTTGTCCTATATCCAATTTACTCCCCAATGTGGATGCCATTGCCATATTCTTCTGCAGAAACAAATCTTTCTTAATTAGTGAAATGGGCAAAAATATAAGTATGCAGAATATGGCAATGGCATTTAAAACAAATCAATTATATTTCTCAAATCTTTTATTTGTAAATTCACAAAGAATATAAGTAATTGAGAAAATTTTATGTATAAAAGACTAACCGTGCAACATACGAGTATAATTCTAATTATTTATATTAGATGAGAATATTATTTGATTGATTTGTTGGATTTCAAAGTGGCTGCAGGCCCGTATTTTTCTGTCAATCCAGTTCAACCATAGATTATTTTTGGAATCTAACTTTTAAAAAAAAATTATCATTTAAATGGTTGGGATTATCCCTATGTGGTCCATCTATCAACTTCTTTATTTTATACTATTAAAATCTGAAGTTTAACTCATTACTAATGTTTATGATATCGGTCACATTATTGAATTCTTACGTATAGTGGAAACTTATGGAAGTGGGATTTTTTATATTTTATATAATGATTTAATTATGCATGGTTATATAATATATATGTCAATGTTGGCACATTCCTTTGTACCCTGTCAACCTTGACAAATACATCATGATACCGTGTATCAAATGGTTGTTTAATTCCTGAATTAAGTAATACTCCCTCCGCCCCGTGTCATTAATTTCATTTACTTTTGGCATATTTATGATTGTAATGGAATGAATATTTTGTTGGTGTGAGGTGATTTTTTTCCATTTTAGGAAATGAGACTAATTCTACGAGACAGACGAAAATAGAAAATAAGGCTAATAAGGCAGGACGGAGGGAGTATACGTTTTGATTCTTTTCATTTTCTATAGGTATTTTTTTTCTATGTATAATAATATAGCATCGATGTTTTTAATATTGTGGTTTCTGAATTGTGTTTGTATTACTTTCTCACCATCATCACCCTATGCAAAACTATATTCAACTAAGATTATAGAGTTATTATTATAATTGATATAAGCTCAAAATTATTATAGAGGGATCATATATATATATATATATATATATATATATATATATATATATGTATGTATATATTATATGTGTAATGCTCTTTAGACGATGAAATTTGCATTTCAATTAGTAAAGTTTTATTCTATGAATTTATATAGCATAGTTTTATACGAAATTAAAGTAAGTAATACTAAATTAGATAGATTGGTTTGTCGTGAAAGATGAGCATTAAATAATTAGCACATGGGAGCTCGCCGGCTAGGAACAAAGTCACGTTCTTACCATCGACTGGCATGTATGGAAAATTCTTTATGGTTGAAATGAGTTTCCAAATATTATATATTTATGTCTTTAAATTTATACATATATTATACTCCTAATTCTAAATTACTTTTAAATTATAAAACAATAAATTAAAGACCCTAACTCCTAAATTTAACTATAAATACAAGTAATTGATGGAAGACACTCTTAGATAAAAGTTGGTTTATTTAAATTAAATATGACATTGTTGTAATGTTGTTTATGATATGAGCACTCTTGTATTCCACGAGGAAGATCAAAGTGTTTTGTTTCACAAGTGATAAACTTTAATTATTTGTGGAAGTAATTGATTTACAAGTTCAAGTACTCAAAGAACGATTTCATTAAATCAATAGAGTTACTTATATGTATGATTTGCTTAAGTCCTAAAAATAACTTCTCTTTGTTTGATCACTTTCATTTACAAATTTATTTTCTACAATTTATAAATTATGATGTCCTAGACCATTTTTAAAAATAAGACTCATTGGACTAAATCACTATTATAATTTTATTTGAATATTGTGTATTTTCTATATTAAATTATAGAACTTTGAATGTCAAATAACATATTTATATTTTCAGGTTTGTTCATATACTGTACCGCAATTCAATATTCCAGAATCCACCCCTCTTTTCAATTGCAAATAATAATAATAATAATAATAATAATAATAATAATAATAATAATAATAAATATTCCCTCCGTCCCGGTCAGATGGGCTACTTTGATCGGACATGATAACTAATATTTGTGAGTGGTAGTGAAATTAATATTTTATTGATGAGTGTGAAAATATTGCTATTTTAGGAAAGTGGCCTAATAAGATGGGAAAGACGAAAACGGAAAAAGTATCCAATAGAGTGGGATGAAGGGAGTAATGAACATCAAATTCTCATTTACATATATAGTGACTTAATTTTAATTCGAGCATAGGTAAGGCACTTTTTATTTCCAACTAATGGTGAATTCAAAAATATATTAAGGATGAGTGAAATTTAAATCAATATTTTATTTGTTAAAGAATTGGAGGCGTGAGGTGTTTGAAGTTTAGGTCCCCCCTAACTACAAACTATAATGATGAGCTACTACTGTATATTCCACATCATTGCTTAAAGAAGCTAAGATTATGGTTTAGCTTCAAAGGAATGAATTCCTTCTCCACTTCATTCCATTTCCCTCATCATTTTAAAATTAGGGTTTGTAATTCATTAATATTGTGATTACACAAGATTTATGAAATATTTTTAATCTTTTGCAATTGCGGTCCAAAATTTTCTCACATGATTTTTTTTTTTTTTTTTACATATATATGGAAATTCAAACTCTACATATAGATCATGACCGAAATCAAGTGTTAATCAATTCATATTATAAGATATTTTTTTTATTGCGCATTTGATGAAAACCCATGTTCGAACTAAGTCTCCATCCATGATTTAATATTGTAATTCAATTAAAAATAAATAAAATTTATTTCAGCTGCAAAAAGTCATTTTCACCCTTCAAATTAATCACGTCATTTCGTTCCCATAGAATTAAAAATCTCTCACGTTTGCACAATGCGGTTTTAGATGTGTTAATATTAGATTATCTCCATCAGTGACCTCAATCCAACCTAACTTTCGAATTAAAATATTAGTTTTTTTTATATAATATAAAAATATATATTATAAACTCGTAATTAAATAAATAAATAATTATGCACTAATTTAAAATTCACCTTGATAAATAAGAATTATGATAATTAATAAAATAACGAAATTCAAATACTATACAAAAAAATTTGAAAAATAAATTAAATATTCACTAAATTAAAAAAATTGATTTAATTGTGAAAATGTAATTCATTTAACCTCTATTTATAAAATTCTTTTATGAACTTAAACATGCTTTTTACAATTATTTAAATTATATATTATGAAAATTATACTAAAAAATAAAAAAGAACTTCCACGTGTCATTATAGCAGTAAAATTAGGACGACTGTCAGTAGGCTGAAGGCCATCCATGGCCATCAGATTCTCAATTTTTTTTAATTGTTTTTAATTCTATAAATTCTTGATATATATGCGACCTTGTATTGTTGGTCACCATTGTTAATAGTCTTAAAGTGTTGACGGAATGTCAACGTTTGAATTAGTCTCCTTCCAGATCCACGCGCTTGGAGAATAGGGATATTAAAGTCTTTTCAGTAAATATTTATGTACAAAAATTTATAAATAATAAATTTCGAGATCGATCATCCCCTTACTTGAGAAGCAGTGGTAAACACGCTTTATTCATGATTAAAATCTAATTACTTTAAAATTTTGTAGAATTATATAAGTATGTAAGTTTAAATAAATGTATTTTTCTATAAAAAGTAGGTTGAGGAGGCCTAATAATGATTAATTATTCGAAATAAATTTACTAAACTGACGGAAAGAATGAACATTATTTCGAAGAAAATAATAATAATACATTTGTGTGTATTGTCAAAAAAAAAAAAAAAAAAAAAAAAAAAAAACGCACGTTACAGGCTATGTCAATAGCCTGCATAATTACATAAAATAATTGCTCAAACAAGTATCACATTACTACCATAGATATTCAAAACTCGATTAAAACAAATGAGTGGATGGTTTGATAATTGCACAATCAATACTGCTTAACAATTCCCTAATTATGCTATAATATGCTGCTTTGATGTTTAACTTACTAGTAGGGGCGGCAATCTCCGACTCGACCCGACAACCCAACACGAACCCAACACGAAAAAAAGCGGGTTGGGTCAACCCATATAAATTTTGGGTCAATTTCGGGTTGACCCGCTCAACCCGTATAAGTTTCGTGTCGGGTTCGGGTCAGATTCGGGTTGACCCGCTCAACCCGTATAACCTGAAATTAAATAATTTTAAAATTAAAACCCTATCTCTTTTTTTCTGAATTGAATTCACGTTCCTCTCTCAGCCGCAAGTCCCGCAAGCCGCAACCCTTCCCTCCCAATCTCTTTCTCACCTGCGCACGCTGCAACCCACACCGGCGCACCACCCTCCAGCGTCGCCCACACCGGCGCACCATCGTCGCCCTCCTGCTGCAGTCTGCACCGACGCACTGCTGCAGCGTGTTCCATTTCGTCCCTTCCTTCACCTTCCCGTCCGGCAAAGAGCGCAATGCGTTTGGGGACGACGGATTGAAGATACGCATCATCTTTGGCGTAAGCTGGTTGAGCGGAGTTCGAGCTAGACTTGGACTTGCTGCTGCCGGCGGCTGATTCCCCCATTGGTTGTTGCAAAAGGAGTGCTGTAGCCCTGTTCATATTATTACCATATTAGTGTTGGTACCTAATATGAGGAACATGATTGAGTTTATATTTTCTAGAAGAATCTGAACTGACTGAGACTGTTATTTTCACATTTGTGCAGGGTGTATGGCAGCGTTGGATGCAGAACATTATCTTCAAGAAATTGGTTCTCAAGAGGGTAAGAGTGATTGAGCATTAAGCTTATTGGCAGTAGACTGAATGAATGATACAGACAAGTCAAATTAGAGAAGGGAAAACCACCAGTGGTGTTAGCCTTATTTTATTGTATCATTTTAATGTTGACTTATTATGGTTGAAGAATACAAATATGCTTATGGAATTATTATTATTATTTCTCATCTTCATCATTCTAAACTTGATTATTATTGCTGTTCTGTTTCTATTCATATACATGTTATTCTTTTTTGTTAGTCTTTTCTTTCTTATCCTTGCTGGGGAATTACTTGAACTCGCGTTCCATCAATAAGAACTCTTTTCCTTGATTTCAGCTTTAGATAAATGTGTGGGTAATGTTATATTCTATCTATAGATGTATTGTCGAGTTTGCAAGTGTTAATACTCTCTGCATTAGTATCTGTTTCTGCATAACATCCACACACACACACGGAACTTGTAGAAAACTTAGTATCTGTTTCTGCATAACATTAGTATCTGTTTCTGCATTAGTGTAACTGTTACCCAACTACTAAAGTGCATGTTGCATCTGCTATCCGTGTTGCTTGGTTTTGATGGTGGTGGTGTGACAAATATCCCGAATCTTGATTTGACAGAGCCTGGCAGGTACGTTTCCAGAATCTGAGGAACTTAAGGGTTGGTTTGTTGGTGTCTAACCCAGCCGCAAAGAATCGTTGCAAGATGTAAGTAGACGGCAGAGGGCGGCGGTGAGATAAGGAGATGCAGCACCAAAGCGAGAATTGCATAAAATGTTAGCGAAAAAGGGTTTTCCAGTTTCACTTTGCTGAGGTTTTTCCCAGGTTAGAGTGACGGTCATTGACTTCACCATGATCTTTCTTTCATAATTCAGAAATGGCTGAAATGACATTAGAAGAAATAACTCAAGATATCATGTCTTTGAACTTCAACAAAGATGCAAATGGAAGTGAATCTATTGTTTTTCCGGAAGAGGCATCTTCTAACTAGTTATAATATATGAACGGTAAGTTTAATTAATTCTTCTTTGGATTTAGTACCTTGGTCCTTGGATGTTTGATTCATATTTATTTTGTAGGTACCTTGGTGATTGGTCCTTCGATGTTTGCATTTTGCTATGAAGAGGAAAGAAGATTTTAATTTATACTTTTATTGACTAATGTTGGTTAAATGGTTTGGTTTGGTTGTATTTGGATAAACATTATTGTAAACTTTGTGTGAATTTTAATTTTTAAGACTATAAGTATGAATTATATTTGTGATTTCATGTTAAATATGCTATTTGTGAATTAAACAGGTTAGTTTCGGGTTCACAGGTCATTTTCGGGTTCACAGGTCATGTTGATTTAGGTTAAATTTTTAAACAGGTCATTTCGGGTCATTTTCGGGTTGACCCGAAAATAAACAGGTTGGGTTCGGGTTGAGATTTCTGACCCGTATAATTAAACAGGTCGGGTTCGGGTTGGCAGGTAGCTTGTTACTATCAGGTCACAACCCGACCCGCCAACCCGAACCCAACCCATTTGACACCCCTACTTACTAGAACAATAAATGAACTCTACCAAGTGCCAAGGACGTGGGCTTCATTATAAATAGCACAATCAATTATCAAACCTAATTTGTCCTCACCTACGGTACAATCGACTAAACCACTTTTTTGGATTTTATTTTACGACATTTAGAAGTGGGTGAAATTTAAATTAATGTAGTTTATTAAAAAAAATCTAATTTATATTTGCTTGATTTTGGATCATAAGTGAATGAATATTATTTATATGACCAATTACCATGAGTTTGAGTCACTTCGGTATATCTCCGCCACATTTAAATATTATACTCTAACTAAAAAAAAACATATTTAATTTCATATTATAAGGGTATGATATTGTACTGCAATTAAAAAAAGTATTTAGTTCAAATATTATAAGGGTAAATTGCACGTGTTAACAAAATTTTTCATTATTTTTGTAGTTATAACACTCTTTGTAAATTTTAGTAATTATAATAAAAAAAAGAATGTTGAATTTAAAAGAATATTATATTTTAAATTACATAAGGTTTTGAAATAGTAAATTCAAAAATTTATTTTATTTTTATTTTTAATTGACTTACAAAAATTATATCATGAATACAAAACTTTTTTAATATTTTGTTATAATCGCAAGATTATCTAATATTGCGTTACTATTATTAGAATTCAAAAAACTGTGTTATAATTGCAATTCTTTTTAAAGATGAATATTATAATTGTTAAAATTTTTAAAAAATATGCTATATTTGTTGATTTCTAAATAATTGTGTTAATAAATGCAATTAACCCATATTGTAAAAATTGTCATAAGTAAAAACAGTCTATATCTTATTCGAAAATAACTTAATTGACTGTGCTATGCATTTTTGAATTGTTCTGACTATTTTTACATATTTTAGAAATTAAAATTTATACAATTTTATTTTTTAAAAAGATTATACAATTTTATTTTTATTTAGCAAATACGAACCATGTAAATAGCTGTCTCACCACCCTCGACCATTTCTTCCCGCACGTGGTCCCCCTCCCATATTTCCGAAAGAAAAAAAAAAAAGAAGAAGAAAGAATTTGAATTGAAATTTGTTTAATTTTTGTAAAAATAGCCGGCTGTAATGGTTTTTGTGCGTGGACGAAGCCATAAAACGTTCAACTCTCTCTCTCTCTCTCTCTCTCTCTCACTAATAAAACAAAACACACACAAAAACACACACCAAAATTCGAAGCCTCCAAATCCGTCTGCAAAATCCACGCATACATATACATATATATATTATATACGTACCATTCTGTATATTTCCGATTTATTTATATCGATATCACATATGATTATATACAAATTCATCGGCTCATCATACGCTCAATCTCTCTGATTGATTCAATTATCCTAAGTGACCTAGATCCACGCACACACTTACTGTAAATTATATACGTATAGTTTACATACATACAGATCTTCCGGCTTCCACCTCAACTCCTCCGATCTCCTTTTTACTAGCTCTTCACTGCGCGTTCAATCAGGTACTGGTCGTTGATTTTGGCTTCGGATTGTGCCAATGAAGATTGTTTTCTAGTTATCAGATTTCGTCAATGGGTGGTTGTTTTTTGGTTGCCATTATTTGTGGAATCCAACTGGAGATGAAGGAGTTCATTAAATGTCGGATGGGGGCTACTTTTTTTTTTTTGTTCTTGCTTTTTCCTGTTTGGGTTTTCCGTGCTTATAAATGCTTGTTTCTTTAAAGGTTATTATTATTAATCATATATATATATAATATAGATATCCTTAACCTAGCAGTTTGTTATGTGGCGTGTCGGTGGTATTGAATTAGTTATTTTCGGATGTTTGGGGATTATGGATTTGACTCGAAATTAGGTTTCTGTTGACTTTGCGGTTGTGAAGTTTTTTCCCCCAATCTGGCAATGAAATTTGGTGTTGGGGCGGCTTCGGAAATTTGAATCTGACGAGATATTAATCATATTATCATGTGCTTTGTAGTTTTGTTCACCACAATTTTGATTGTTCTTAGTACAGTTAATCAACGTCGGGACGGGATGTGTGGGTACTGATGTGATGTACTGTTTGATTTTCCTTTATTGCACTTGTCTTTGATCTCTTTTCTTTCCATTGCTGATTTATTCTTGTCACATGTTTTGATAACTTTAACCGATGTTCTGCTATGCTGAAAATATATTCCAGAGTATTGTTCCTTAGTAATTCTACTAGCGGGTGGCTTTGAACTCTATGATTAGATTTTTCTTGTTTTCCCCGTTTTATGATCGCAAGGTGGATATTTTATTTGTTGCAGCATATTTTAGCTTTTATGTGATTCATACTACTTGATGTTATTTACTACTTCTTTGATCCGAGTTTTGGTATATATTATTTTTGCCTACTTTTCGGTGGCTGTCAGTTAGAATTTGCCTTGTGTAATTTCAGTGGAAAACTGAGATATCCTTAATAAAAACTAATGTTATTCCGATTGTTGATTCCTGTTCTGCTGCAAATGATTTGTTCACGTGACTTCTCTGCAGGCTCTAGTTTTGGTGGATACAGTGTTCAATTGTCTGGCTTTAGCATATAGGACAGGGTTGCTCCTGTTCTTTTTGCACTTCTAGGAGAGGTGTGAAGGAATACGCAAGCAATTTGTAGGAGTGGACCTGTGATGCATAATTTATAGATGAAGTCAGTTCAGGCGTGGCGGCTAGGCATGAAAGACATGCAAATATTGCATGCGCCTCGCCAGCGCGGTCAATTAAGAAAACCAACATGGATCATTGTGTTGGTGTCTTTGGTTTGCTTGTTCTTGGTCTGTGCTTATGTCTATCCACCTCAGAATTCAGCAGCATGTTATCTTTTCTCATCTCATGGTTGTAAGGGAATGCCAAGTTGGCTTCCGCCTGCCCCTGCTAGAGAACTAACTGATGAAGAAATAGCTTCACGCGTTGTAATTAGAGATATTTTGAATATGCCTCCTTCTATACAAACAACTCCAAAAATTGCTTTCCTATTTCTCACACCTGGTGCATTACCATTTGAGAAGCTGTGGGACAAATTCTTCCAGGTACTGAATTGTTGTTTTATGCGACATTGGCTATGATGCATTTCAGCGATGATAAATATACTGCATTTCCACCATTGCCTTGTTAAACTCTTGTTTTGACTGAGTGTCACTTGTAGAAATGTTGTATGTTTAGAGCACTTGAGAGTCTTTTGCTTTGTATATGACTCATCTTGGGGTTGGATAACCTTGGCAGCTCGACCATTTACAAGTTTTATCTGTCTTTGCTTTAACTGATTGATAATGAATATTCCACAACTTTTTATTGATGAAAATGCTCCGTAGTTTGCTCCTCATGCTGTGTGGTACTATTAAGGAGAGAAATATTTCAGGAGGCATATGCATAAATGACTGACTGGTCCATGAAGCATTTATAACTTATTTAGATAATTTTTTGCTGTCTTTCCATTTAATTTCTTTGATATTGGTCATCCGACTGGCACTGATTTTCTCAATTAGGCATTATCACTGTAATTATAAGGAGCTGGTTAGTGATTGCACATGTTTAATATGTTTATGAGTTGTGACACAAGAATTGCCTTGTTAAGCACTAGTGAACTGGATTGGAAGAGCTTATGAAGTCATAGCTTAATGAAAAGGGTAGCATAACTTTTGTAGCCAAGAATATTTTCTAATATATTTTGTAAATTATATTGCCTTACTTTGTATTTCTTTGTGATATCAATCTGCTATCAGTCCCATTCAAATCTGTTATAATGTTTTGCTCTACCTTGCAGGGCCATGAAGGTAGATTCTCTATCTATGTGCATGCATCCAAGGATAAACCTGTACATTTTAGCCGTTACTTTATCAACCGGGAAATTCGTAGCAGCTCGGTGTGTTTCTTGTTTCTCATTTACATTAGTTTTCCGACATCGATTCTGACTTGTATGTCTAAAATATTTGCACTGAACACTATATGTGTTGTATGCACACATGTTAGAGGGAAGTGAGCAAGTTAGGCTTTATGTTTCTTATGTCAGTCAATTCTCTATCCGATCTCTATGAGAGCTTTGAAGTCATGCACGAACCAATAGAAAGGATTTCAGCACCCTCTGATTTCTATGAGTGCCAAGGCAATATATTTTACCCTTATGTTGTTAATACAATATATAATTCACCTAGGTAATTATGTTATGGGGAATTAAAAATCATTAACAGTATATGGATTTTTGTAATTATGACTTTTGCAAGTTAATTACTATATTTTGCTTTCAAAGGGGTTTGTTGTTCTTCCTAGGCTTGGCTGAATGGGAAATTTGAAAGTTTAGTTCTTCTCATATTTGTGAATCAATGGTAGAGCTATGGCTATTACTATGGAATGTCCTTTAATGGTTAGACTTTGCAGGTAGTATGGGGAAAAATCTCAATGGTTGATGCAGAAAGGAGGCTTTTAGCTCATGCACTAAAAGATCCTGGCAACCAACATTTTGTACTGCTTTCAGACAGGTTGCCACATTATAGGCTTTGTGGAATTTTTTTCCCTTATTCTGTTAACTTGTATTAGTATTACTTTACTGATTAAGCATTCCCCTCAAATGCAGCTGCATACCACTTCGTGATTTTGATTTTGTGTACAACTATCTCATGTACACAAATGTTAGCTTTATAGATTGGTAAGTTCACTACCTTGTGTTTTCCACCATCATTTTGTTAGATTTTTAAACTCATCTTTTTTTCTTTTGTTAATTAAATTAAAAAATTATGGTAGAGGTCCACAAATTGATCAAACGTTTCACTTTAATACTTCTAGCATGCACATATGAAATGGCTATGTACAAGTAAATATGAGCAATTTGGCATTTTCTCCAAATAAGAGAGTTCGTTGATAAGATCTCTGAAATTACCCTCAGATATATTTTAACCACAGAAGCGTTCTCATAAGTTTGGGTTGCATTTGGGCAGGACCTACAATAATCTAGAACCATTGTATTTTAAGATGAATAGAATTTGGAAGGCGAATGTGATTCCATAAACTATAGGTAACACTTGTACCAAATCTCAGATATGTACTCATCACTTAAGTGAATTTTAACCAATACAATTTATAATTTTCTGGCCAAATGGGGGTTTCCATCCATATCTAACTATCTGTTCAATGACATAAAAGAACTCCAAGTTTCCGGTTTGCATCAACTTCTGGGTAGTATCTTGGATTTATCCTGGTTGATTGAACTTTTGAAGTTATACTTTAAAATTATGCATACATGACACTACTGCAATTATTATTACCTTTGATCGAAGATAAATAAATTGATCCTTTCCTGTGAAGCTTTGAGGATCCTGGTCCTCATGGAAGTGGGAGATACAGTGAAAATATGTTGCCTGAAGTTGAGAAGAAAGATTTTCGAAAGGGTGCTCAGGTGAATTTTAACTTTGAACGAACATTGATAATTTTGTATTTCTCAGTTGTTTATCCATGATAGAGATGCTTCATTGATGTCCAATTAATACAAACTCTGGTTTCCTGGCTAAGTTTGACATTATGAAACTTTAATTTTGTGAAGTCATGTTTATTCATCACTTAAGTTATTGAAACAGTAACAGACTAAATGCTTAATTTCCTATGTTTTATTTACATAATCTGGCCTCAGGTGTCTTCGAGCTTACTCTTTGTTGCATCCTTGACTCATGTAGGCTTTATATATTTTCTGTTTTGAATAATACAGTGGTTCACAATGAAGCGGCAGCATGCTGTTATAACCATGGCTGATAATCTATACTATTCCAAGTTCAGGGATTATTGCAGGGTAATGAAATTAATACTTTGTTTTCATAAGTTTTGATCTACATATGTTTTGATAGATATTGATGAAAATACGGATTGAAATTCTTCTAATATATATTTTAAAAAATAAATGTCTTAGACAATCTGCTACTTGGCTCAAAATGAATGAAATGTATCTGAAACTCCATGGAGGAGGTTTGTTTGAGCTAAAATTTGTTAATAAGAGTCAATTGAGGAAATAAGAATCTTGCTTGAAAGTGTTTCTCACTCATGTTACATGCTGTCTGTTTCTTTTGATTTCACAAAAAGTAAATGACTGCAAATTGCCTTTGGTTTGGTTCAGGTGTTATTACTTTTTCATCTGTTGTGACATTTCTGTTTGAGTTACCCAGTTTTTTTGCTGCTTTATACCGTTCTTTTCTACTTGTTGCTCTGTAATGATTGAAAAGTACGGCTTATTGAGTAACTTTTGACATTTTTTTCCTTTGACTGAACAGCCAGGCATGGAAAAGGGACGCAACTGCTACTCTGATGAACACTATTTGCCAACTTTTTTCTATGTGAGAACCAATGTGCTTTCTGTTATTGGTTATTAGGATGTCTTCCATTTTCCTTAACTTTTGTGTTTGAGCTAGTTCCCTCTTCATTTCAGATGTTTGATCCTGATGGAATAGCCAACTGGTCTGTAACACATGTTGACTGGTCTGAAGGAAAGTGGCATCCAAAGTCGTACAGGGCACAGGACGTGTCAATTGAATTGATGAGAAATATCACAGTATGTCATCTTAATTTTAGATTCTACTCTGCTTTTGACAATAATCTTTACCATATTAAAGTTATAGTTCTATGACTACTATTATAAGCTCAACCTGCATAAAGATTATACACATTAATGTTGGTGTTAACTACCACTTAATAAGGTTTGGTTGCCTTGGCCTCCCACTAATAGTTGTAAGATGCAGCAAGTATGGTTTTCCCACTACACTATAATTTGTGTTGCAATTGGCTAAAGAATATGTTCCGATGCTGATCATTTCAAATTCTGTTGCAGTCTATTACAGACAGTGTGCATGTTACAAGTGATGAAAAGGTTAGTTTCTTATCTACTGTGATTGGCTAGTTTATGTTCAATATTGTCATGAAAATTATTCTAATGCACTGCAGAAAGAGGTTCAGATTAGACCATGCTTGTGGAATGGAAATCCTCGTCCATGCTATTTGTTTGGAAGGAAATTTTTGCCTGAAACACTTGATAACTTGTTGCAACTTTTCCCCAATTATACATCAATTTGAGTGAGGTGTTGAGAAAACCTGAGTATTAATTCTTTGCGGCTTCAAGTGCATCACACCCTTGGTCTCCATTTCAGTTTTTTCGCAAATCATTGCCTGGATGGCTTAATTTTTGAGTGCAAGGGTAATCAATCGGGCAGAAGTGAAGCTGTGGGAAGAAACTGAAAGTGAAGACATGGCCAGTGTTGCTTCCTTGGGGACAACGATTTGATGTTTTATTTTTTCCCTACATTTGGGCTATTTATGTTGCATTCTGGGGACTTAAGGCAGCATCCTAGAGCTGACCTGTTGTAGAAGTTGGATTGATTGGATTATGAAGTTGCAAATATGGCCTTGGCAGATACAGTCTCTCTCTTCCTCTGCTTATAATTGTTTTATTTGTTTTTTAGAATTGGATAGACATTAAGTATTTAGATGTAAGAAAATATACACATATTGCACACATCTGACATCTTTGATGTCCGTTGCGGTGGTTAATATTTTTGATTTTATGTTGGTCTGATGTTTTGTGGTGATCGTTTTGGTTTTAGTTTTGTCTGTATTTCGTTTTCTATTCTTGCATCGTTCATACGTGCTGTAGCGTCAATTAAATTCACCTCAAACAATGTTTTTAGACTTATATTGTTGTTAATGGTAGTTGAATAAATGAAATATAATTAATTCATATAATATAATGTTTGGAAGTTTTTCGAATCCACGTAATTGTATAATGAATTTCAACGTAGCATAACTACCCTCATCAAGCACGTGAAATGTTTTGCAACACTTCCAAAATGGATTAAGATTTTGAAAAATCAAACTTAGGAAATACGCAATAAATCTTATTTTGAAAGAGTCATAGTTTTTTCTTCCGAGTCAAGGTCTTCCAAATTGGCATTTTGTTCTTTGCCGTATCAAAATTCACACAAACCCTTTTTGGGTTCCTAGGTGTTACATCAAAAATTAATTTTCATAGTATAGATATTTATCACAAACAACTTTATTTAATTGAATTAAAGAAAAATGAAAATGATATGCAAATAGAAATTGAGTGAGTGTACCAAGTCTAAATATATATATAAAGATAGTCAATGGTAGTCGTCTTATTTTTGGACCCATAAATCACATCCAACGTAGAAATGGGTCACGACTCCTACTGCAATCACGTTCGATCAATGTATGACGACGTTGATATGAATTTAATTTACGATTTTTCAGGCTTTTTTTTTTTTTTAAATTATTATTTTGCAGTAATTAGTGATGTGATATAATGAGTCATGTTTGTGGTCTATATATATCTAAAGAGCCAACGAATATAATACGCATAAGTAAGCAAACAAAGTTAGAGAGATGGGGTGCTCTATCTCATGCACAAGATTCATATCGCCGCCACCAAAATTCAACAACATTAGGGTGGTGGGCCTGAACGGGCTGGTGGAAGAGATCGAGTATCCAATCACAGTCGCCGAAGTCACCGGAAAACCAGGAAAACACTTCCTCTTCACTCAACCTCAGCTGCTGGCCGCCGCCGCCACGCCTCTCAAACAGGATGCGCCGCTGGAGCCCGGCCGCGTCTACTTCCTGCTTCCCACCACGCTGTTTCAGTCGCACGTGTCTCCTCAGGAGTTGGCCCCCATCGCCAAGAAGCTCGCCTGGATTGCCCGAAACACCCCTTCCAAACCCAAACCCAAATCAAGAAACAATATGAGCTCATCATCACCAGACATGGAGGGTCAGGTCATGTTTAGTAAGCCTGCTAAGTCACGATCGTGGAAGCCCATTTTGTCCACCATCCGTGAGAGGTCCTTCAACCGGAGAAGTGAGTCGGATTTGCAGGCCGAAGACGCCAAGATTGATGCCAATCATCACTAGCATTTTCTCAAGATTGTTTCAAGATGTAGTATCTTGAAACATTGCTTATTAAGAAGAGGATGTTATCTTTGTGTGCATGATAATATGTAGTAATGCAACATTGAATGTAAATATTGGAAGTATAATTAGTTAGTGATTTACAACAATTGGAGCAGGGGGGAGCGCCTTGTTTTTTGGTACACAATCCCATCCACCTTCCTTACTATGGGACACCCTGAAATACTTGGGTTCCCATTCCTCCCCTTTCAACTCTCTCTCCCTAGCAATCTCTCTCTGCCTTTCCTCAATGCTACTCTTCCCTTCCCTCGCTTTCTCCCACCTCTTCTCCATGATCCCCCTGCTCACCTCGCTCCACACCACGCACGACTCCCTCGGGGAGACCCCCTGCACCATCATCATTCACTCATTCATAATGATAACATATTCATTTCATTGTTCGTTCCATACCTTTGGATCCTTGACAACAGGGGTTTTCAACCCTGACAGCGCTTCCTTTGCATCGTAGATGATTCTTGTTTTCCCGTTCGAAACGTCCGTCACCGTTACGCTTCTGAATATTGGATTCAAGCAGATCAAAAATGAAAAAGAATGGTTTTATTGAGTAGTAATGTATATGGAGTATTAGATATACCTATCCCAATGGCCATTGATCTCATAAATGGTCTGTGAAGTGGAGGGCCTAAAAATCTTGCCCTTAACCGAGCGGTGAATGGAGGGGCGGGGCCAAAAGGAGTTGCCTCTGTAACAAACCTCTGCTTCAAGATCAGTTTCTTCGCATCGGATTGTGGTGTTTCCCATCCACTCAGCGCTGGTGAGTGGCAAGAAGCGGATGACGAGGTTGGGGGAGTTCATGGTGTACGTCTCCTTTCTGTCGAGCAGCTTCAGCCGCCGCTTCCCTTGCACCTCCGTCTCAATGTGGCTGCCTGTCACTCATTCAAATCAACTCCCACAATTAATGTCTCTCCACCATGCATGCATTAACTAACTTGAAATGAATTGAAGCAGCTATACCATAAAATCTGGGCACGGGAGACGAGCACCAGACGAGCTCAATGTTATGTTTGTCATGGATGGCGTGAAGCGCGGCCGCCGGCGGATGATGCGAAACCTGTTCGAGGAGAACATGGAGGGATCCCCTGGAGACGTGGTGAGTCTCGCCGAGAACAGGGTTGTAGGGAGCGAAGCCGAAGGGCAAGGGGCGCAGCGTGGAGAGGGTCCAGGCGACGACGGAGATGAATCTGTCGATGGGTGTCTCCTCGTCGGCGCACTTGCTTAGCAAGTCGGAGGTGATGCAGTAGAGCGACTCTCCGTAGCACTGCAGCTGCGACTTGGGGATGTTGAACTGTGGAGGAAGCTGCAATGCATTCTCTCACATCATAAGCAAATTAATCTCAGAGAGAAAGAGAGAGAGAGAGAGAGAGACCTGAAGGCGGGTGAGGTCGGAGCCTGGCCTGACACTACGGAGAAGGCTTAGAATGCGGTGGAGGAGGTTGGGAGTTGGGTGGGATTCATGGCCGTCGAGAGACAGTGGCGGCGTTAGAACAACCTTGTCTTCTTCAAACTTCTCCTCTTTTACCTGATTCATCCCTTATAATTACTATACTCATCATTTCATGACCATATATTATATATAATCTACTTTTTTTTTATACCGGATCATCCATATCGAAACTTCTTATTATTGTAAGATCTTTAGACTCATAATCCTATAAACCTAATCTTACTTACTTCACTTATGTGCAGAAACAAAAAGAGCAAAAGCTATTAATGTTGTTTGCCATTTTCCTACCTAATCAATATACAATATATACGCACGCTGTTTCATGAATCTAGTGGCGGACCATTGTTGTACAGATTTGCTGTTTTTCAGCTGCTATCTTTAATTTCTTCTTCTACTTTATTTCAATAAATTGTACTTTTCAGACTAAAATAACTTGGTTCATAAATGTGAC
>JAPKLW010003461.1:0-41241 GCA_026898455.1 Plectranthus barbatus
CAGTGCTCATCTTTAAGTGCTTCAGAGACAGTTCTAGGTTCAGTGAGAGACAGATAACAGCTAGAATGGAGTAGATTAAATTTAGAAGACATACAAACCAGTTTTACCATTTCTTTGTAGTTAACCGGTGGTTTTGTCCTGGTTTGGACACCTTCATTAATGCTGCCTATAACCTGAGAAGTAGGGTGATCTTTCTTGATGTGCAACGGAGGTTCTCTTCTGTTTACATCTCTGAGGATCTCATCCTCGTCTCTGTCAGAGTCTGATTCTTGAGGAGATGTTGGACTTGGTGAAGGTCTAACATTAACATCTTTTGAGTTAGAACTCTCTGGTTCTTCTTCTATCAGATGCGATGTATCTGTATGATCTTCTTTGGTTCTCAATGATCCTGCGTCATCAAAAACAACATTAGTAGATTCCTGAATTGTTTGAGTTTTAAGATTATAAACTCTGTAAGCACGGCTGTTGGAAGAGTAGCCTAGAAATAACCCCTTGTTGCTTCTAGCATCGAGTTTGCTGAGATAATCACGATCATTTAAGATGTAACAAACACATCCAAACACATGAAGGTACTTCAGGTTTGGCTTCTTCCCGTTCAGCAACTCATAGGGTGTCATAGTACCTCTTGGCCGAAGATATACTCGGTCGATGAGATGACAAGCCGTATTAGCTGCTTCAGCCCAGAGTTTCTTTGACAGATGTTTTGAGTTGAGCATGACTCTGACCATCTCTTGAATGGTTCGATTTTTCCTTTCAGCCACTCCATTTTGCTGAGGAGTTTTGGGCGCAGAGAATTCTTGAGTGATTCCTTTCTTGATGCAGAAATTTGAGAAGTCTTCGTTTTCGAACTCTCTTCCATGGTCTGTTCTGATCCTGATCACTTCGACTTGAAACATTTTTCTGAATCTTCTGTACAACTTTTTGAAGAGTTTGAATGTTTCTGATTTCTCCTTCATGAACTCAACCCAAGTATACCTGGAGAAATCATCTGTACAAACAAGCACATATCTTTTTCCACCAAGACTGTCAACTTCAATTGGTCCCATTAGGTCCATATGAAGTAGCTCAAAACATCCATTAGTATTAATGATATTCAAAATAGGATGTGAGGATTTAGTTTGTTTACCTCCCTGACAGTCTCCACACACCTTGTCAGTGTTGAACTTTAGAGTTGGTAGTCCTTTTACAGCATCATACTTCAGAAGTTTTTGGATGCTTCGGACATTAGCATGACCTAACTTCTGATGCCAAAGCTCTGCTTCATCTGGTTTGCTGATCAAACATTTTCCTTCTTGATTGGCCTGATAACAGTTGTCATTTGTCCTGCTACCAAACATAACACACTTGTTAGTTTGATCATATACTTCACAAACATCTTTATCGAACTTAACAATCATTCTATCATCACACAACTGACTGATACTAATCAGATTAGCAGTGAGTCCCTCAACAAATAGAACTTGTTGGAGTTTTGGAAAATCTGGAACATTCAGAGTTCATTTCCCTGAAATGCGACCTTTCGCACCTCCTCCATAAGTCACAGAACCTCCATTTAGTTCTGAAAAATTAGTCAGACAAGATTTGTCTCCAGTCATATGTCTAGAGCAGCCACTGTCAAAATACCAGGTACCAACAATGTTAGACTTTAGGGAAGTATAAACAACATTGCAAAACTCCTTTTTGTTTTTCTTACCCACTTTCCTGTTTTCGTCTGCAATTCTCAACCTGCAGAAAGGCTTAATATGTCCAGTTCTATTGCAATAGTGACAGACATAAATTTTAGACTTACCCTTCTCATGTGTGCTTTGTTCTGCCATGTTAGAGTCATGTATGTTAGACTCAGACATATTTGACTTATCAGCAGAGGCCTCAGACTTACAAAATTTCACAGTGTTACTTTCAGATTGAAATAAACTAGGATAAGCTGAATGAAGTTGCCAATATCCTAGGCCACTACCGTCAGAGGTTTTTGTAGCTAAGATTTCATCCAGAGATCCTTTACCTCTATTAATCCTGTCAAAAACCACATCAGCCTCCTTTACCTTTTCTTTGAGATTTTGCACTTCCAAATCTCTGCGGGTAAGAATGGCTTCCAGTCGAGCCAACTGTCTTCTTAACGACAGATTTTCTTCCTTCACTTTGTTGATTTCAGCAGCTTGTTCTTCACACTTTTTATCCACCAAGTTGAAATATGAAGCAATGGTTTCCATTTCCTTGGGTGAGGTAGTATATGTTGAAGTTTGTTCAACCTGAGATGAGACAAAAACAAGATTAATAGTTTCTGAAAAATTTTCAGAGTAATCATACCAGTTTGTATTGTTCTCCAGAGGTAGATAATGCTCTACTAAATCTTCTTCCATTCCACTAGTTTCAGATTCTTCTTCAATCTCCATATTGACTTCTCCTTCTTCAAGCTCTTCAATCCGAACATATAGAACAACTTCTTCTTGTTCATCAGATTCTTCTTCAGATTCTGAATCATCACTCAAGGTACTACTGAAATTTAATTTCTTCCTTCTTAGTACGGTAGGACACTCGTTGGCATAGTGTCCAAGTCCAGAACATCCATGACATTTAACATTGTCAATGTTAGACTTTTCAGAAAAAAATCCTTTTTCCTTTCTTGGATGTGCTATCTCTAATTCTTTTGGGAAAACCTGAAGAATTTCCAGAAAAACTTGCTGTAGAGAGAGTTGGAGCAGATCTTCTCTTGAAATCTGAGTCTTTGTTGTCCTTCTTCAAAGAGCGAACAAGTTTGTTGAACTTCTTTGTTAAGAGAACAAGGCTAGTACTTTCTTCATCAACCAATTCGTCATCAGTCTCATCTTCAGGAAAAGTTATTTTGGGAGTACATGGTGAAGTCACATGTTTTACTGATTTCCCAGCATGAAGCGCAATGCTTTTTCCTCGATATTCATGTTTCTGTTCAATCAGATTCATCTCGAATGTAGTAAGGATACTTACTAACTCTGAAATTTCTAGAGCATCAAGATCTCGTGCTTCCTCTATTGCAGATATCTTCATATTGAATCTCTCAGGAAGAGATCTTAGCAATTTACTTACTTGCCTATTATTGCTGATGGGCTCCCCCAAGGCTTGTGCCTCATTTGCCATAGCAGCCAATCGCTCATAGTATTCAGCAATAGTTTCCTCATCTTGCATTCTGAGATTCTCAAATCTGTTTGTGAGAAGTCTCATCTTTGTCTTTCTAACACTAGCAGTTCCTTCACATTTCGCCTGCAGAATGAGCCATGCCTCTCTAACCTCTGAACAGCTTGATATTAACCTGAAACAGGGAACATCAACAGATACAAAAATAGCATTTAATGCTTTAGCATTGTAGTTAGAGATAAGCCGTTCTTCTGCAGTCCATCGATTTTCTGGTTTCAATGTGGTTCTTTCCTTTGTTGCATCCGTTGGGTCTGGAACCGTCATCTTAGGTGGAGACCATCCATCAAGAACTGCAACCCACGCACGTTCATCAATGGATTTTATGTAGATTGTCATGCGAGATTTCCACATTGAATAGTTACTCCCACTACTCTCCAGAACTGGTGGTCGACAAGCTGAACTCGATGAATCCATTTTGGTAAACTGCACTCAGGAACAGTTACTTAGTACGTCAAGTAAAGGCTCTGATACCGATTGATGTAATGTAGTGCCCGAATTTACCAAAACGCTTGTTAATGTTAGAGATAGTAAAAGTGTAACAAATGTAAAATCAAAAATTCAATGCACAGCGGATAATTTTGTCTGGGATTTTATTTCTAAAATCCAGACTGCCTCATGGCAAAATATATTTTACTAGTAAAAACAAGTTTTTACACAGGAAACAAAAATAAACAAAACGATACAAATATCCTCTAAGTTCACTCCTTAGAGAATATTTGATTACAAGACTTACTAACCTAAGCTAACGACCCTTAACAGTGCTTCCTCAATCTTAGGATTCACTCTCCGGTGATTGCCTCTACACTATGAAGGTGATATTCGAATAGCAGGGATTAGCAAGGGTGGAAGATGGTAAGCCTTGAGACTTTTTCTGGAAATTGTAATTCTATCGCACACAGTCTTCAAGTCTTGATCTTCCCTTTATTCTTTCACTTCCTTTGGAGCGCACGATCTCAAAACCCACGTCCTCACTTTGCTTAGTCGTGTATTGTGCAATCTTCCCACGTCCACTTACTTGATGAATAGATTCATAAAGCTGCCCACAGACTCACGTAGGCAGTGGTTAAGTCGTGGGGCGCTCCCTGAAAAATAGGACCAGAAACAAAAATGAATCTGAAGTAAAAACTGTATCCCTAAAAATTAGGAATCAGTTATAACAACATTTACAAGCAGCAGGGAGAAAGTATAACATTAACAAATAAATATGTTAGACTTTGATGTTACACTTTGTAAAAGTTTAACATCGCAAATGTCTAACATCATCAGACGGAAAAGCCGAAATTGTAATTTCAATGAGAATGTAGAAATTGTGCTTATTATTAATTTATTTAATTTGTGACCGTTCAATTTATTTATTTTTTAATAAATTATATAGGATTATTATTTCGATCACATAAGCCAAGTTGAATATATCACTTAATTAGTTCGAACTTTTTTGGGGTATATGGGCATATGAGTTTAAATAAATATATTTTAATTAAAAAAATAATTAAATAGAAATAAAAAACTATATTGCTTAATTTCTTAACATGAATTTTTAAATATACTAATTAATTTATTTGTTATTTATGATTGGGGTTAAATTTAATTTCTCTTGAAAAATAAGTGTAGTGTATCAGAAAAGTATAAGCATTTACTTAAACAACCCAGCCCTACCAAAGAAGTTAAAGTAAAATAAAGCAAATCTTATCTCCACACAATAACACAATTTTAAATGTGAATGCATAAGTAGATGAATTAAAAGGTCTGCATTTTGTATTACAATAACATAGATACCCTGTTAAAATTCTACACTTATCATATTCTTAGATCATTATTTGATATAGTAATATCTTAAACTGAGATATTCAAGTTGAACTCGTGTAAATGGGGTGAGAATAAGCAAACTAACTATCAAATCAAACCCAAGGACTATAATAGTTTTTGATTCAGGTTCATGGTTGAAAATCTCAAAATCGAACCTAGGCTGGGTTGGGTTCAATTTGATTATGAGGTTTAGGATTCGATCGAAATTAATACATTCGAATCTAATAAATATATATTTTTAATTATATTATTATTATTATTAATTTTATATTTCCTGGTTTTTATTAGTAAATATTAAAATATAAATAAAAGTTTATGATTTCTAATAATGAATTAATTTTATTATATTGTAAAACATTAAAAATATTATTTCAAATTAAAAAATCTATATAAAAGAAATACTTACTCTGTCCCATTAGATTAGTCCAGTTTGGTTTCGGCACAGAAACCAATGTTTGTGAGTGTAGTGGAATTAATATTTTATTGATGTGTGGAGATTTTTTTCAATTTTAGGAAAGTGGACTAATCTGGTGGAACAGACGAAAATGAAAATATGGACTAATCTGGCGGGACGGAGGGAGTAATAATGATAGAGGTTCTCTTAAAATGAAAAAGAAACATCGGTTTGATTCGATTTGAGTGTTTTTGGTATTCAGTTCTTGGCCCATTTAATTGCTGGCCCAATCCTCTACCAAACCAAAAGTCCATCTTCCCAACCTATTATCCTTTCTTACTCTATTTCTCTTTTGATTTTGTTTTTCCCTCATTCCTGTAAGTGAAGAGCAGCTATGCACCATCTCCTTCTTTGAGAGAGAAATCTGAAACTCTAGCCTTATAACCTTTGCAACCATGCTGTCTCCTTAGTGTGAGAGAGAGAGCGTGATAGGTGAGGCCGGGTTGAGAGATGGTGAGCATTTCCCGGTGGTTGTTGCTGCAGTGATAAGTTTGCTATTCACTTCTGGACTGAAAGGCTCAACCAATTAATAGCTGTTGTTGATAATGTTGGTCGTTGATTGAGAATATCGATGTGTTTTCGCATTATATAGAAACCTAAGCAATTGTCCCAAATCAATGTAAGATGTTTTATAAATTGTACATAATCTAGCTAGCTAGTAGGTATGTGTGAATATTGAAAGCTCAAATGAAGAAAATTATTTGCCAAAGCTAGTGGGAAAAAGTCATTTATTTACAATTAAGCATGCTCACGTGAATCAGGCAACACGTTCATCACAATTAAGAAGTTACTTGAGTTGTATTTATATATTGTTTTATTGACATGAACTCATTTCTTTTTTTAATTGACATATTCTTTCTTTCTTTATTTATAAATAAATAAATAAAAAAAGCACACGCAATGCAACTTTAATGTAAGGTTGTATGTTTATTTATGACCATGCGTGTTAGAATTTAAATAAATACATTTATATTAAAAAATAAACAATAATAAAAATCTAATAAAATTATATGTCATTTTTAGAAAATATTACACTTCACTGATTTATGTATTTACTATATTTTAAATATTAAAAGTATAGTTTGTATGGACTAATTTGTAAATTAAACTTCTATTTGTAGGTTTTGTATTTAATTACTTTATTATTATTAGGTTTATATGAATAACTGAACATATAATATTGATGAATAAAAATTGTATTTATTTGAGAAATTATCAAAAATATATAAATATATAATTTAGTTAATTGTATTTTAATATTATAAAACAAAATATTATATGTTCAATTTACGCATATGTCAATGTATGAAGATTTTCAACGCTCACACTTGGACACTAATGATTTTAAAGGTATGAAGATTTCTTCCAACGTGCAATATATTGATTTTATATTAATGATTGCTCAAATTTGGTGGTGATCACAAAAATAATAATTTCAGGAAGAATTCCATCAATCTGTGTTCAACCTTTCTTCATTGACAGTCTTGAGCATCTCTTACGATAAACGAAGTATCCCAACTGTGGTCAATCTTCCAAAGCTTCAGGGGTTGTATCTCAATCATAACAAGCTGACCGAAAATATTCCATCTTCAATCTTCAACATTTTTTCATTGACAGTGTTGGAATTAAGAGAAAATAGTCTGTAGGTGTGTATACATATCTCTCCACAATATATCCAAGTTTTAATTTGACTCTTACATTCTTCCTTGGAATTCATTAATGAAATGTGAAATAATTATCCATAATATATGTCAATATATGATAGGGGAATTACCACAGGAGATTGGTACTCTTGCCTAGCTTGGAGGTGTTGTCAGTGTTAAATAATTCCTTATCCGGCTCCATCCCATCTTCTAAATTCAACTTATCAACCTTGAAGAATCTATACCTTGCATTCAATGAGTTTTCAGGTAGTCTTCCTCAATCCTGAGCAAGGTTGTAAAACTCGCTAGGCGCTAGTCGGGCGGCCGAGCACCGCCTAGCGCCTATATGGATTAATCGGGGCTTAATCGCCCCCTAAAAAATTAGTCGGTACATGTATTTTTATAATTTTTATATATATGTTAATTGATTTTTTAGAAAATTCAAATTTTCTACCACTATTAGTGTTTTACAAATTGCATTAAATGGTCAGAGCTTTTCTATTTTACTTTTCACTCCTCCCAATGACGCCTCTATTCCCTAAGCCATGCTTTTACAGTCATTTATGTTCTCTTTTCTCTTTCATTCATATTCATCTTCTTTGTTTACCCTAACTTCTCTTTCATCCCTGCAAATAAATTTTACCATGGCTACACCACTACCAATTTCTTCGCCTCTGTATCACCATAGCAGTTTCATGGCTCACCACCGTAGGAATTTACGCCTAGCTCCACCTTCCAGTGGTTAGTCCCAACTTACTCCGCCGTGTGCCGATTAATGAACCGCCGAGAGGGTTTTCGCCGCGGGCAGGGGCTGCCGAGCGCATAGTCGCCGACCAGACGGCCGCCGAGCCCGCGTTTTACAACCATGCTTGAAGAATCTATACCTTGCATTCAATGAGTTTTCAGGTAGTCTTCCTCAATCCTGACTCCTGAGAAGCTTGTTTTAGGTCATAACAGATTCAATGGCCCAATTCCGACCTCTCTCGCAAATGCTTCTAAACTTGTTATATTGGACATGAGCACCAACTCGTTCAGCGGCTTCATACCCTATTTGGGTAATCTAAAACTCTTACAAAAACTTTACATTGCGGGAAATAATTTGGGCGGTGCAGAATCACTGACTGGTGAGATTACATTTCTCTCTTCATTATCTAATTGTCGATATTTAGAAATGTTGGTAGTATCAAATAATCCATTGAATGGCTTTCTACCCAATTCAATTGAGAATTTCTCCACTTCTCTCCTCTATATGTATGCATCAAACAACGGTATCAAAGGAGTTATTCCTTCTACTATTGGAAATTTAAGTAGTTTGTTGCTCCTGAGTTTGTATGGGAATCAGATTACTGGGATCATTCCACCAGAAATTGGGAAACTGAAGCGACTCCAAAGACTCAAGTTTAACGACAATCAATTGGAAGGATCGATCCCCATTGCTATTTGTGGATTGAGTCATTTGGGGGACTTGTTCTTTGATGGTAACCTATTGATAGGTCCAGTACCGGAATGTTTGGGTAAAGTTGAATCTTTAAGAACTATCCACTTGAATTCAAACAAATTGAATTCCACTATTCCTTCCAACTTGTGGAATCTTAGAGACCTTGTATTCTTAGACTTCTCCTCAATTTACTTGAGTGGCCAGATTACATCTCAAGTTTGAGATTTCAAAGTGCTCAACTATCTAGATTTATCCTTAAAATCAATTTTCAGGTAATATTCCAAATACAATTGATGGTTGTGAATCATTAGAATTTCTGAACTTGTCAAATAATGAATTTAGTGGAGAAATTCCGCAATCCTTGGGGAATCTTAGAAGCTTGAGCGCATTGGATTTATCCAACAATGATTTTTCAGGACTGCTACCAACGTCCTTAGCAAATATTAAATCTTGTGGATTTTAATGTGTCATACAATAGATTGGAAGGAGAGATTCCAATGAAGTTTGTTTTGTTAACTTCACTGCTCAATCCTTCGTTAACAACTCTGGTCTTTGCGGTTTAGCAAAATCTCAAGTGCGATCTTGCTTGAAAAACCATGGAGGACCAAGGATGAAGTTATTTGTCCAACTTATGAAGATAGTGCCATCGTTGATTTTAGTTGTCATTTCGGTGATCATTGTTGTGCCGGTGCTCACTCGAAGAAAGAATCAAAAAAAAAATTAGACTCCCCCATTAATATTTTGGAAGTTATTGAGTGGAGAAGGATTTCATACATTGAACTTGAATGAGGAACAAATTCTTTTGATGAGGCTAACCTACTTGCAAATGGAAAGAGCTGGACAAAGCTTGGATACTGAAAGTAAGCTTTTGAGCATGATTCGACATAGAAACATCATTCATGTTATTGGATGTTGCAGTAATATGGAGTTCAAGGCTTTGATTCTTGAAGACATGCCAAATGGGAGCTTGGAGAAATGGTTATTTTCTCACAACTATTGTTTGGATCTAATGCAGAGGGTGAAAATAGCTCTAGATGTTGCATTAGGAATGGAATATCTTCACCATGGCAATACATATTCGATTGTGTACTATGATGTAAAACTAAGCAATATCTTACTAGAGTCAGTGACTTCGGCATTGCCAAGCTTTTCGACAACGGTGAGGTTTTGGTTCAAACTAAAACCTTGGGAACTATCTGTTATACAGCACCAGGTAATATTTCTTCTTTTCCTAATATTCTCAAACTGGATCTATTGTCCATGATGGATACTAACAAACATGCAATGCAAATAGAGTATGGTTTGGAAGGAATGGTGTCCACCAATGGAGATGTTTATAGTTATGGAAAAATGGTGCTGGAGATGTTTACGAGGAAATAACCAACTGATGATATTTTATGTTTATAGGAGAAATGAGCTTGAATAAATGGGTGGAAGAAGCTTTGCGAAAAAATGCAATGAGTGAAGTTGCAGACCCTCATTTGATAGCAAGAGACGATCCACATTTTTGGGCAAATGAGCAGTGTATTTCCTCTGTTTTTGAATAGGCAATAAATTGTGTAGCCTTTTCACCCCGTGAAAGAACAAGCATGATTGAAGTAGTGGCCGCCCTAAAAAAGATCAGAGCCAGATATGAAGTAGCCAGATGAAGCCCAAAAAGATAAGATTTTCTATCATTGTATAGTTTTTTATATTCCTATACGCAGATTAATAAGATATATTGATGCTAGGCAAATTGCAATCTTGATGAAAGATTATATTTTTAGGTTGTAGCTGCAACTTAAATAAAAATGAAATATGTAAAAGAATAGGCCAACTTGGCCCTAAAATCAATTCACTAACAGTTCAAATCAGTCCGGCCCATAAACTCTCCACATGATTAGTGTGCTGCTATTCACTTCTTTACTGAAATCCACAACCACGATTAATTGTTGTCGTTGATCCCATCGGTCGGCGATGAAGAATCCCGTCGGTCGGCGATGGAGAGTCCCGACGTCTTCGGCTGGTCGACGACGATGCCGCTAACGTGGAACGATTTTCTCGACCGCATTCACAACCTCTCCACCGCCAAATCTATTAAAGCTATTAAAAGGTGTAATTAAGAATCCCCACACCTTTTTTTTGTTTGAGGAATTAGGATGATTGAACACAATTAATGATGAATATGTTTTGTATCGACAAGTTTTTTTTTAGTTTTTATTTTGGGGTTTTAGTTTTATTCCAGTCAGATTTCTGGTTGTTACTGGTTATAGCTGCAATTATCATTGATTGATGGTTGCAATTTAATTAAACTAGTAGCTGTTTTTTACTCTTGACTTGAAACTTTAAGTTTTTCTTGTTTTGCTTGTGCTTGGAATTTTATTGTCATTCAGTTTATTACTTCAGCTGTTAATGTTATATTCCATTCATTTGTGGCGCCTAAAATGTTTACTTTTTACTTGCATTTTTCAGTTTTTAATGCATAATCATATCATCGGATTTCATTGTAGTGATAATTATATGTTAAACTATTAGTTTGTGGGAGTTTTCTTCTATTATGTGAAATTATCCTGTTTGGGTATAGAATAGTATATGGACAGTTTGAATAAAAAGAAAAGTATATGATCTCCTGGTTGGTTAATTTCTATTCTTTACTCATTTTGCCTGTCAATAGCAAATATCAAATCAGTGTTTGGGCTTAAATCTCTGCAGTTTTACAGTATAATTTATCAACAACACCCCAGATGTAGAAAGGGACAGTGAAGTGAAGTATCATTTTCTTACCATAACACTTAGTTGTATAACATTTATGATGGATTGTGTTGCACATAGAGTTGTTTATTAATTTTACCTTTTGAACTATCTGTTGGAAATTAAAAGGGTTTATGGTGGAGAAGTATTTAGGAATTAGGGAGGGAATTGGAGAAGTTTAGGAAAGGAGGGCAGTTTTGTATTTGGAGAATGTTTTTGATTTTGATTGATTACTAACTTAGCATACAACCCCTATTTATAGTAGTTTACAACCGTTAAGATTTTTCCATGTCAACTCTAATCTAATGGCTATAATTGATGTTATAGAGAACTCTATATAAATATCATATTCTAGATATTTCTAATAGAAAATATAGGTGACTTCTAGAATGGTCTACTTAATGGATCTACTCTTTGGGTCTAAGATTTATAATTTATTTAATTTCAATAAGGCCCAAATCAAGTTTATATTTCAACACCCCTCTTAAACTTGATTTCCCGATACTCCTGATAGAATTTGTGCCCGAGTTTACATTAAACACTGCAATGTTAGATTGTAATGTTGGTGTTAGAGAAATACGCAGCGGATATTTTCTGGGTAATATTGCTATTCCCTAGGGAGCCTTTCGGCCTTAAAATTTTCACTAAATAAAATAGACTTTTACAAAGTAAAATAAAATAGAAAATAGCTCGAATTATTCTCGGTTCACTTCCTTGAATAATTCTCACTCTACATAGACACTAAACTAGCACCTATGGAAAAACCGTCTTTATCAAGCTGGACACAAGGTAACCTCTAAACTCCTCCACCGTTGGACGACTCTCTGGAGATGGAATATGTCGTGAGGGAACAGATTGTGAACAATCGATAACGATGGGCAAGGCACGATTACAATCTTGAAGATGGGATGCTCGATGATATAATGTAATTGCTCAACCTTTCTTCAAGCTTGTCGTGCCCTATTTATTCTTGCTTGGAATGCACAGCTTTGTACCCACTTCTCCACTCCTTGGACATGCTGCACGAAGCTTTCCCATTTCCCACTTGATCTAGGTAACTGTGGATTAGCCACAAACTCACGTGTTGAGTGGTTTTAAGTAGTGGAGGCATTCCTTATTATTTAGGAACAAAATAAATAATAATATAATATAGTATAAGGTTAGTAATAAAGATATACATGTTCCCTGATTTATTGGAACTGTAAAACCGTGGAAATCTATGGTTACAAACAATCCCTAAAACTTAGGAGGTTGTTGTAACCGCTTGCAGGAAGGGTAAGATAAACAATGTAGTGTCAAAGTAATGTTCAAGTCTAACATAGCGATGTTCAAACATCCCAATGTTGGACTTACAAAAACTTTGACACTCTCAATCCCAATCAGGCTCCTCAGCTTCACAAAGACATCTTTATTGAGTGGTTTGGTGAAGATGTCAGCTACTTAATCATGGGTCTTCACATGCTCTAACTCGACGTCCTTCTTCATCACGCACTCCTGAATGAAAGGATAGCGTGTGTATATATGTTTGCTTCGATAAAATCGAATTCTTGGCCAAAGCTATGGCAGACTTGTTTTCCACGCAAATCTTTGTTGGCTCCTCTTGTGGAAGACTTAACTCCTTTAGTAAGTTTCTGAGCCAGATTGCATGGCACACGCATGAGGTAGCAGCTACGTACTCCGCCTCACTTGTTAAAAGAGTGACAATAGGTTGCTTCTTTGACATCCAAGTGAAGGCGGTATCTTCCATGTAGAACACAAAGCCACTTGTGCTCTTGCGGTCATCTATATCTCCACTCCAATCGCTATCGCTATATCTAACAAGCTTGTAATCTTCAGAAATAGAGTAGTATAGGTCAAAGTTTATTGTACCTTTGATATAGCGAAGAATCTTCTTAGCTATTTTTAGATGAGATGTTGTCGGATTCTCCATGTACCAACTAACAACTCCTACTCCATATAGGATGTCAGGCCTCATGCATGTTAAGTACCTCAAGCTTCCAACGAGGCTTTCATATATTGAAACTTGAACGAGGAAAAAGTTCTTTTGATGAGGCTAACCTACTTGGAAAAGGAGGTTTTTGTTCTGTATTCCACGCCACACTTTGTGATGGATTAAAGTTGCAGTAAAAGTGTTCTACTTGCAAATAAAAAGAGATGCACAAAGCTTTGATACTGAAAGTAAGCTTTTGAGCATGATTCGACATAGAAACATCGTTCATGTTAGTGGATGTTGCAGTATTATGGAGTTCAAAGCTTTGATTCTTGAATACATGCCAAATGGGAGCTTGGAGAAATGGTTATATCATCATAACTATAGTTTGGATCTAATGCAGAGAGTCAAAATAGCAATAGATGTTGCATTACCCTTGGAATATCTTCACCATGGTTATACATACCCTATCATGCAATGTGAAGTAAATCCTAGCAATGTCTTACTTGATGACTGCTCGAGTTGGTGACTTCGGCATTGCCAAGCTTTTCGACAAAGGTGATGTTATCATTCAAACTAAAATCTTGGGAACTATCGGTTATGTAGCACTTGGTAATATTTCTTCTTTTCCTAATATTCTCAAATTGGATCTATTGTCTATGATGGATACTAAGAAACATGCAATGCAAATAGAGTACGGGTTGGAAGGAAAGGTGTCCACCAATTAAGATGTATATAGTTATGGAACAATGTTGTTGGAGATGTTTACGAGAAAAAACCTACCGATGATATGTTTATAGGAGAAATAAGTTTGAAGAAGCATTGCAAAAAAATGCATTGGGTGAAGTTGCAGACCCTTATTTGATAGCAAAAGAAGATCCAGATTTTTTAGCATGAGGAGTGTATTTCGTCAGTGTTTGAATTGGCAATAAATTGTGTAGCCTTTTCACCCTATGAAAGAGCAAGCATGATTGAAGCCAGATATGAAGTTGCCAGACAAGGTAGAAAAAGATAATAGGCCAACTTTGATGAAAGATTGTAGTTTTAGACTGTTTTTGCAACTAAACAAAATTCACTTCCAGTTCAAATCAGCCCGACCCATAAACACTCTCCACGAGATTAATATGCTGCTATTCTCTTCTTTACTGAAATCCCCAGCCACGCTTGATCGCTGCCGTTGATCCAGTCTGTCGATGGAGAATTCTGAAGTGTTTTGCTCTTCGATGGCGCCGCTTGCGTGGAATGATTCCCTCGACCGTAGGTGCCACCCCTCCGCTGCCAAATTTGTTAAAGCTATTAAAAGGTGTAGTTACACATCCCCACACTCTTTTTTTACGCATCCTCACACTTATACCGCTGATTAATTGTCGAGTTTGAAAGAGTGAATATGAACTTCGAATTTGGGAAATGACGTTTCTTTCGTGTTTGTTATTGTTAACTGATATTTTCCGATGATTGAACACTATTAAAAATGAACGTGTCGTGTTAATTTTAATTTTATTCTAGTCAGGTTTTTGGTTGTGACTGGTTATAGCTGCAATTTAATTAAAATTGTAGCTGATTTTTACTCTTGGCTTGAAACTTTTGATTAGTTTTTCTTGTTTTAGTTTGTGCTAGAGATTTTATTGCCATACAGTTTACTGCTTCAGCTGTTAATGCTATATGTCATTCATTTGAGGTGGCTAAATTGTTTACTTCTTACTTGCATTTTTCAGTTTTTAATGCATAATCAAATATTTGTTTCGGGTTTTTAATGCATAATCAAATCTTCTACTCTCTAAAATTTAGTTTCAGGTTTATTTCTGTAGAAACTCAATCGTGGATCTAAGGTGATAGATTGAGATTTGTATGATCTTTCGAATCCTAGATTGATTGCATGATTGAATTCATCCTAAGGGCATGCAAAATGGTGCATTTCTTATCCGCAATAAGAAGTATCACATGTGCCACATCAATATTCATCATATTTTTTATACAAAAATATTCATACATTTTTATCCACTTTTATTTTTATCATGTTAAAGGGTCCCACTTGTTATAAATAAAAAAATCAAAATTAAAAAACAAAAATATATACTCCCTCCGTCCTTGGCATTAGTTCCATTTGCTTTTGGCACAGTTACCAATATTTGTGAGTGTAGTGGAATTAATATTTTATTGGTGTGAGGAGATTTTTTTCTAGAAATGGGACTAATAAATCGGGCGGACGAAAAAGGAATATGGGACTAATGCCAAAGGGACGGAGGGAGTACATAATTGTCTGCACATTTTTACGCAGGCGCGTGCACCGAATCTGGCCATGCATAGGAAGAGCGAACGTCACTCGCGCGTCGCTCGGTTTGCATGTGGGCCCCACTTTTGCTGAAAGAAATGTTTCTTAAATTAGTGATTTTTTCTTTTTTTTTTTTTTAAGCCAAATATATTCCATATCACCTTTTTCATCCTACATGTCATTTCTTATAAGGCTACCCACTACAACAACCTCAATAACCCAATACAACTCATTTTTTTAATTTATCTCTCCTCCACATATACAACTCACAACCTAATTTAATTTTTACTCACTACAATGACTTTCACACAACATACAACCTATTTTATTAATATATATTATTTATATTAACTTTTATTTGATTTTAGAAATTATTTTTTATTCAAGTTCTTTATGTTTTAAATGATTTGATCCATAACTTCAAGATTTGAGGATTTTAGAATTAATGTAAGCAAAAGAAGATATTTAATTTGGTTTTGAAAATATATCAATATTGAGCTCTATTTATAGAGAAAAAAATAATAAATTTTGATATTATGCATATATATATTTTTGATTAATTACTTATGTAACATGTATTTAATAATAAGATTATATAATATATAATCATTTAATCAAAAGCTGACACTTGACAGTGGTTGGACAACTTTATTTTTTGCCTTGGGTTGTAGGCATTTGCAGGACACCATCGGTTGTGAGAGTTTTTTATTTTTTTTTATATTTTTTAGTTCTCCATGTTGGCAAACAATCGAGAACAACCTACCACAGTGGAAAGCCTAATTTTAAAAAACATTCATTGTGGATGCTCTTATAAACTTGAAAAAGCAACTTTTAATATCATTACGTCAGTGTCACATCAAAAATTAAAATTTACTAATTTCTTAAAGATTCCTATAATGTCAACTTTGATATGATCTTATTTATAATATTGCTTTTATATTATTAAATCTATTTATCAATTAAACAACATAATAAATTTTCAAAATATCTAATTTAATAGAATTATGAATATATATATATATATATATGTATATATATGCATATATTCCAATATTCAAGTAAAATATGAAGAAATTAATAATAATAAGTATTATAAGTGAAGAAATTGAAAGATAAATGAAAAGAAATACATCTAATATTTTTGAGATAATTAATTAAAAATAAAATAGATTGAACCGAGTATTCTTATCCTTCAAAGGAGAAATATGACATTATCTAGAACACATTAAAATATAAATAGAAGATTTTGCATTTAAATAAAAAGAATCCTAATTGGAGTTACAATTAAGAAATATTTCAGGATAACAAAAACCTATAAAAAAATTAGATTTAAAAAAAAAAAAAAAAACTAGATTTAATTTATTTGGAGCTATTAGAATAGGATCCAGTTTTTGGGAATATGAGTCGAAACAATAACAAGAATATTTCCAAAAAGATATTGAAGTGCAAGTTTGGACATAAAAAAAGGAAAAAAAAGAAAAAGAAATCAACCCATATTGATATGTCTGTTGCATTAAAAAAAATGGTAATTAATTGTTTCCGATGTATAGGACCTTACTTCTTTTGAAAGAAGTCAATAAAAAAATGATGAAGATTTTGAATTAGATCGTGGACTTTGAAATCATATGATGTTTCGGACGTGAAAGTCTCCTTGCTCAATTAATAAAGGAGTTGTCGTTTTAGCCCCAACAAAAACTGCATCAGCCTTCCATTGTCAACATTGCCCTGATTTTTCTCAAATGCTTCACAAATGCACTTGTTTCACATATACATACATGATTTGGAACTCATCCCATAATGCTTGCAGTTTGTGAACTGAAAATAAATCATCCCAGATTGGTTCCCTAGTGGCCATTTCTCTTCCGAATCCTATTAATTCTTGGTCCGTTTGTAAGCCCAAACCGGTTTTGGAGTTCATTCCACAATTTCTTACTTTTATCTAGATGTTGGAAACCACTAGCTAACTCCTTTGAAATTGAATTGATAATCCACGAAGAGAGTATATAGTCTACTCTTGGCCACTGCTTGTAATCAATAGAATTAGGAGGTGGTTCAACCAACGTACCATCAATAAATCTCGTTGGGATTGATCAATTCAATGTCCCACATTGAGGAAATAAGGAAATGGCTCCTAATATATGAGTCTATTCAACTCCATTTATGAGGCCTTTCAGGAATGAGCCCAGAAAACGAAGCCTTGAGTGCTTGTGATGTCCAAAAAGAGCAATATCATACAAATATCGCATCAAGTTTTCTCAAAGTTGCTTTCTCTATTACATTCATCACACCCTTTACAAAGTATAGTGAAAGTGTATTTATATTCTAATCAACCCACTAAGTAATGACAGCTTGCAGTAAACACAAAATCTCATCTCTTAACAACTACAACACATCAAATATAATGTGCAGCTTTCATCAACTCCATGTTATGTTCTTGTTCATATAGTAACAGGGTATATCGGCAGCACCACTTCAGCAACATATATTTATGCTTCAAGACTTGGTTTGCCCTTGATCGAGTTCTTCATCTCCTGCGCTTTATCTTGTAAATGCCAAAAACCCATCCCACCATCCATTCAGGTCTTCTATATCGGAAAATCAAATAACCCGTAATACCACCCAATACAAAACCTGATCCATAACCCGAAACAACTGCCTGCCAACAGAATCCATCTGCAAAATACGAATCCTCATCACCTTCTTCCGGCAGCATATGAGGCTTAGGCGCCTCACATTTTCGTGTTAATGGAATTCCACATAATCCTGCATTCCCAAGAAATGAAGAGTTTTCGAATGTGGAAAATTGGCCGCCGGATTGTGGTATCTGCCCAGAAAGATTATTCATTGAAAGGTCTAACACAGAAAGGAATGTCAGCTTTGTTAGCTGAGATGGAATTTCGCCAGCCAATCTGTTTGAAGACAGGTCCAATGATTCAAGGGTACAGATATTTCCAAGAGATGCAGGTATATGTCCTGTGAGGAGATTGTGAGACAAATTCAAGGATATAATGGAATTTAAATTTCCGATAGAATTTGGGATACTCCCTGAAAATTTGTTGGATGACATGTCGATGGTTACAAAGGCTGTCAGGGTTATCTTGATTGACCGCTCTGTACCTTTCAAAATTATTGATATCTCATAAGATGATGATAGTTGAGTATCTTCTTTTGGGGGATTTACGTTTGCATCCATCATCTCTCTGAAATTCATTAAATATCTGGCGGGCAAAGAACCATTGAATGCATTATTGGATATATCAAAAACTTTCAATTTGGGATACGGAAGCTCATTCTCCTCGGTGAATAACAGGGTACCCTTAAACATGTTACCCCTCAAGATAAGTACTTGAAGATCAGAAAGAGTTTCCGTCCAAAAGGGAAAGCTGCCTTGTATTCTATTGTTTCCAATGTCTAGAACCCGAAGATTTTTACATTTGGCCACAGACTGAGGTAATGCTCCTTCCAGTTTATTCCTGTTTAGATTGAGGAACACAAGACCTGCTATATCTCCCAAACATTTTGGAATGGGTCCTTCGAAACTGTTGTTTGATAGATAGAGGATTTTAATTGATACAATATTGCAGATAGACAAAGGAATCTCACCAGTAAATTGGTTCGAGGATAAGAGTAGATAGCGGATGGACATAAAATTTCCAATCTGCGATGGAATTGATCCTTCAAACTTATTATATGACATGTCTAATAATTTGAGAGCTCTAAGATTTCCAATCATAGGTGAAAGCTGACCACTTAAATAGTTGGACTGCAACTGCATATAAACCAAGTGAGTAAGACTCCACAAGCTCGAAGGTACATATCCCTTCAGTTGATTATTTCCAAGATTTATTGTTTGGAGTTGCTTTAACTTTCCGATATTCATTGGAATAAACCCAGTCAATTGATTGCCATTCAGATATAAAACAACCAAACTGCTTAAGTTTACAATGGAAGAGGGGATGGAGCCAGTTAGCTCATTGGAGGACACATCCAAAATCTCAAGATTTTTCAGACTACCAATCTCTTCTGGTAATTCACCTATATATCATGGAGGACAATTTCAAATTTATTAATCTTGATTAAATTCTATAACTATTGCAAAATGACTCAAAAGCAAAACGATGCAAAGCTTTTAAACGTACTTGTGAATGTGTTATCATCAAGAATCAGAAAAATTAGGGAAGTCATGTTTCCAAACTGCTTGGGTATAGTACCTGAATTATAGATACGACTCTCATCTTTTTACTATATATAACTAAAAGAATTAATCAATGACTTATTATTCTCATTACAAAATTATGTTGTGTAAACTTTATTTATATCAATTTAGATGATTTATTCAATATTATTTATTTTTCAATTACGATACAATATTTATTTCTGCACTAATATTATTAATTAATTTATATGCGTACAAATGCACTTAGACTATAAAGCCTATAAATGTATGAAAAGTATTGGGTATAGTCAAACTCAAGTCCCATATCTGAATATAAGGATAAGTTTTCTTGATATAAGAGTCCACATAATTTCATTAATATGAGGTATTTTGAAGATACAGTTTCGCTCACCTATCCACCTTGGACACGTGTTAACAAGCTGATGTGGCAATATTGTATTGGTAGTGGGGTTAGTTTTAATTATTATCATCACCTTTAGTGTATTGCCACATCAACCGCGGGCACATTAATACGTGCCCACGGTAGGCATTGAGCATTTTTATTTGGAGATATGCCAAAAACAAAATCAAGCGGGTTTTTTTGGTACAAAGCAGACAATATCATACATGAATAATTCAATATTTATAATATACTATGATTTGGTGGATTAATTCCTTATTAGGTAAATTCTTCAATCATTAATGAATAGTCTATTAAATATTTTATTAATAAACTTATAAAGTTTATTGAAAATATATTAATTTTAAATTGATTTAAGCAATTCTAAATATCAACTAGAGAAAAAAAATTGTGTAATTTTATGAGAATAAATTCATTAGAACATAAATGGATTGAATACTTCTTCTATAGGGAAAACTACGAATTTATTCTAATGTATCGGTTAACTCTAAATTTTACCCCAATTTTTTTGTGTTAGAGAATTATAGCCCAAATTAAATTTGACAAATTAGGGAAATTTACACAACTTTTTCATATTACAATATTTTACTCTCATATTTATTTTTATTAGTTAAAAATACCTTAGGTAATTGAGGGGTTAATAAAAGTAAATATTAGGGTAAAATTGAATAATACGAAAAAGTTGGAGTAAATTTCCCAAATTTGTCAAATACTGGGATATAATTAGTATTAGGAAAAAAGTGGTGCAGCCGTGGGGTGTGGGTGGTGCTAGTAGTGTTAGTGGTCGTGCGGTATCGGAGGTGGCAACACGACATAATGACAAGCACTCTAACAGACAACAACCACGATGGCTCCAATGAGTCCGGATTAAAGCATGGGAGAGGGGACGACGTGAGATAAAGCGAGGAGGTGAGAGGCGTGGATCCCGAACAAGAGGTGTCGGTGGACTAGTTGTTGATGAAGATGGAAGGATGAAGGACATTATTAAAAAGAGTAGGGCTTGTTGATCAGATTTTAAAAAAGAAAAAAAGAAAAAAAAAAAAGAGGTGCGACTACAAACCAAAACAAATTACAAACTAGTCCCCATTCAAATTGATTATGGCATATATCCTTGCATTAATTTGTGGTATGCTTTGATATGAATAAATAGGGGGATGTGTATATCAATATTTATACGTATATAGGTTATAGACATACCTACCAACCTATTAAGAGCAAGATCTAAGATTTCTAGCAGAGTAAGGTTCCCAATTTTACTTAATTTGGAATCTGACCTGATCAATTGCGCAATGATATAAACATATATATGCTGTGTATTTTAATTTATTTATGAGTTCTCAATGATGGAAATTCTGCTGAATTATCAAGAACATGTTAATCATACCTGTTAAGTGGTTGGTAGATAGGAATAGATACTTCAAGGAAGGGAGATGTCCAATTTCTTTTGGTATGCCACCTATATTGGGAAATAATTAACTAAAAAATAAAAATCATTTCATTGAGTGTTGAAAAATAATTTAGATACCCTCAAATTGTGAAATTACTACCTGTGAAAGCTGGTAGACTTCCATTCAGACTGTTCAGGCCGAGGTTCAAATAGTCCAAAGCAGAGATGTTGAAGATGGAAGATGGAATGTTTCCTATCAATAATTTCATTTTTCTTCTTTTTTCATGGAATATCAAATCATATAAATTACTCAAACTTAGATGAGATACATCGTTCCGTGTCATACCTTCCAGATGGTTCGAATGTATTAGTACTGCCCTAAGCATGGTAAGCTTCCCGATTTCACTTGGTATGCTGCCGCTGAATTGGTTCCAGGACAACATCAGGTACTCCAGCTTCCTGCACTCGTGCAAGCTTGCTGGAATCCGGCCGTAAAGTTGATTTCCAGTGAGATCGATTCTTCGGAGCTCTGGAGTACTAATACGACACAGGCCATTTGGGAATTCGCCAGATACATTGTTAAATCTCATATTAATTTCTATCAATGAAGACATGTTGGTGAAGATGCTGCCACCAACACTTGTGAACTCATTGTCTCGTACGTTTAATATCCTCATACGTTGCAAACGAGACAGCTGGGAGGGTATGGAGCCCGTGAAATTGTTGAAGCCAATATCCAACAACTCAAGAAACGTCAAGTTTCCGAGATGTGGAGCCAGGGTTCCGTGGAGCTCAAGACCGGAGAGATTGAGGGCCGTGACCCGGTTGAGGCTGCACGAGACACCGGTCCAGTAACACATGGGCGTGTTACTGGACCAGTTGCTGCTCAAAACACCATGTGGGTCGGAAGTGATGGCTGCCTTGAAGGCGAGTAGCGCATCATGATCTGAGGTTGAATTGAGAATTGGTGTGGATGAGGTGAGGGTGACACTGTTTAGTATCACAAGTATGAGAGCAAAAGGGAAGACAAAAGACTCCATTAGTTTAATTGGAATGTATGCTTTAATCTATGAATTTTACTCATATATATATATATGACATGATCATGCCAATATATAATCACAAGTTAAAATGGTGAGAGAAAGAAGAGAGAAACCTACTTTTCCTAATCACTATCAGCAGTGGCGGCCCTGAGGCCGTGCGAGAGGTGCGCCGCACCGGGGCCTCCGAATGAAGGGGGCATTATTTTTAAAAAAATTATAAAATAGTAGTAATATTATACTATATTAATTTATCTTAGTAAGGGCACCTTCTACAAACATATAATATAAAGAACTTAATCTTTAAATTAAATAAAAAGATTAACAAAAAATAAATTTATATTTAGGCTAATAAAGATATTTAGCTCAAAATGTATTATGAATAAAATATTTAGATTAATTCAAGATATCAATTAAAATATTAAAATTTATGTTATTCCCAACATAACACGACAATCAAAGCATCAGTCTCTCTTCTAGAATACGAAGCGACTGTTGTGTCTTCATTTTTCCATTACTTCTCTAATTCTCTTATCTTTTTTTTTTCAATATCATATAAATTAGAAACAAGTTCTAGTAAATAGAAACCAACAACAAGTTGATAAGGTAATCCTTCATTTTTTCTTAAATAAATATTGTCTATGATATGAATTATTTTTTATCATAATATTATGCAATTTTTTTTAAATCCTATCAGATTTTTCTTGCTGCATTTACGTGATAGTCTAGGCCTTTTCTTTAAATTTTTTGTTTAATTTATAAAAACTTTCCATAGTAATTTTAGATTTTAATTTGTTTGATTTTATTTATTTTATTATTATGTTTATCATTGTTCTTGAGCTAGTAAACATTTATTTTGTTTTGGAAAAAGAAAAACAAAGTAAAGAGATGATGAGAAAATCTAAAAAAGTTTGCTTAAGAAATGATGGTATAATTATTTTTAAATAATATTTATGCATTTAGTTTATATGAGATTATTTAAATTTTTTATTTTATTTCAAGTTTATTTAAAAATTAAGCAAAATCAATAAGATGGTTGTGAAGTCGCGAAAGACTTGAATTTTTTGTTATAAGACAATTTTGAATACATTTTGTAATTTTAAATATGATAAATGATTTTAAAATGCATTTGATATTATATTCTATTAAAAAATTTTATAACTATTTAATTTAAATAGGGCACCAAAATTTCCGTCGCACCGGGCCCCAAAATTTATAGGGCCGGCCCTGACTATCAGTGAAGATAAATAATCCACTTTCCTAATTATAAAGCACTTTTGAGAATTAAAGATTAGCTCCACACACTACTTTATGTTATCTTTCTTAAAGTAGTTTCTTTGTTGACGCGCTTTGGAAAAACGGAACACATACTAAATTGTAAAACTTAAAAATTCGTTAAACACATGTAATATTGATTAAGGATAAAAATTATTTTGACATTAAAATTACATGAGAGATATCAAGCTTCAAAACGAGAGTTTTACATGATGCACTTTGTGATCAGCGGTGAGGTTGAGTGCCATGTGTTGTGAATATTGAATTATGCTTATTATTAATTTATTTGTGACTGTTCAATATATTTATTTTTTTTAATGAAATATAAGATGACTATTTTGACTACAGACCCTACTTGATCAATATATCATCTAATTCAACCTTCCCTCACATATATGACGTGTATGAATTTAAATAAATATATTTTAATTAGAAATAATAAAAAAATAAAACTTATATCGCCTAATTAATTTCTTAACATGACTTATTTTCAAATATTAATTAATTTATTTGTTATATATGATTGGGGTTAAATTAAAAAAAAATTATATACGAAATATGAAAATTTTAAAAGAATGGGTCAACTTGGCCCAAAAATAATTCACTTACAGTTCAAATAAGTCGGGCCCATATACCCTCCACGTGATAGGTCTGCTATTATGCCTATTCACTTCTTGACTGAAAGGCCCAACCTCTGATTAATAGATGCCTTTGATACAGTTGGTCGTTTATTGAGAATTCCAATGTGTTTTTGGCTCGTCAATTAGTACTCCCTCTGTTTCGGTTATATAGTCCAGTTTGATTATGCATTTTTGTCAAAAATTATTTAATATTTAAACACACTTCCAACATTATCCTTATTTAAAGCATTAATTAACCTCTCATTTTCATAAAATTACATTTAATATTATCATTTTCCAAAATTATTCAAGATATAATAGTAAATTACCATATAAAAACAATACCAAATATAAAAATAGTAATTCGGACTATATAATCAGAACAAAGGAGTATTATATTAGTAATTTAGTATCAATCATTTTTTTTTTTGCTTATTAGTATTGAAATGGGATTGAGTTTGATATCATATTAGTATCAATCATTTTTCAAAAAAATATGAAATTGGTTTATAAGAATGAATGATGTTTTCGCATTAGATAGAAACCTAAGCAATTGTCCCAAATCAATGTAAGATGTTTTAGACATTGTACATAATCTACCTGGCTAGTAGGTATGTGTGAATATTGAAAGCTGAAATGAAGAAAATTATTTACAAAAGCTAGTGGGAAAGGCATTTATTTTCAATTAAGCATGTTCACGTGAATCACAACTAAAATATTACTTGAGTTGTATTTATATATTGTTTTTCAGTATCCCTGTTATTTAGGGGAATTAAAAACTATCCCACCAAATTAGTTGATGGAGAATTCTTGGCTCATAGAATTTGTGCCCGAGTTTACGTCAAACACTGCAATGTTAGACTACAATGTTGGTATTAGAGAAAAATGCAGCGAATAAATTTCTGGGAAATATTGTTATTTCCCAGGTAGCTCTTCGGCCTTAAAACAATTTCACTATATAAAAAAGAATTTTACACAGTGAAACAAAAGAAAAATAGTTCAAATTATTTTAGGTTCACTCCCTTGAATAATTCGTACTCTACATAAACACTTAAAAGTACCCAGGGATAAACCATTCTATCAAACTAAAACACAAGGTGAACTCGCAACTCCTCCACCATTGGAAGACACTCCGGAGATGGATTATGTCGAGAGGAAATTGTTTGTGAGAGATTGATAGGGACGAATAAGACACGATTACGATCTTGAAGTTGGGATGTTCGATGATTCGGTGTAATTGCTTAACCTTTCTTCAAGCTTGTCGTGCCCTTTTATTCTTGCTTGGAATGCACAACTTCGTACCCACTTCTCCACTCATTGGACGTGCTGCACGAAGCTTTTTCACTTTTCAATTGGCCTAGGCAAACCGTCGATCAACCACAAACTCACGTGTTGAGTGGTTTTAAGTAGTGGAGGCATTCCCTATTATTTAGGAACAAAGAAAACAATAATACAATATATTATAGGTTTAGTAATAAAGATATGTACGTTCCCTAATTTATTGGAACAGAAAAACCGTGGAAATCTAGATACTCCCACTGCTGCCTGAAACCTTGGATTCTGAACTACATCCGTTGGAGCATTTTTCAATTTTTGCCTGATTGAAACAAGTGTTGTTGCGGCAAAATTTAATGAAGTAATGACTTCATTTGTATATTCATCACTGTCCAACCCTTTTTTGTTTTGTTCTTTATCAGGTTCACCATCCCCTCATTTGTGTATTCATACTACACAACTTAAAAAACAGATGATACAACTTTCAAAGTATAGGGAAAGCATAAAATACATAGATGTAATGCATATAGAATATATATCAAATTCATAAGAAACACATATAAAAAATATAACATACTGCAATTATGCGTACAAATTAAATGCAACTTTTAAATAATAGTCAATGCGCACGTATTTACAATTTTAGTAAAAATCAACTTGTAAACTATAAATAAATCAAAATCATTTGTGCATGTATTCATAGTACAAAATTTAAAAACGCATACTGCAAGTTTTAAATTATATTTAATGCCAAAAAAACAGAGATAAAATGCATATATATTATATATCAAATAAACAAGAAAGGCATATACAAAATATAACATACTGCCATAAAGAATTTTTCTAAAAAAAAATCCTAATAAAGTTCTTAATACCCTAATCAACCTTACTAGAAATAGTATCTAATACTTCCTCCGTCCCGGCTGAATTATCCCGGTTTGACCGAGCTCAATAACCAAGGAGTGTGAGTGTAAAGTAAGTTGAGTGAAATTAATATTTTATTGCTGGGTGTGGAAAAATTGTCTTTTTAAGTAATGGGACAATTGAGGTGAGACGGACGAATAATGAAAGTGGGACAATTGAGGTGGGACAGAGGGAGTAATAATTAAGAAAGGCTCAAAACAATAATAAAAATAACATTGAATATGACGTAGTATCATGGCGTAGTTTATGCAACTTTAAAGAAAAGTGGACAGAAATGCTCCTTGCTTTTGTTTTGCTCTCCAAGTCTTGGTCTTTTTTTGCATTTTCATAATTATGTGTTTTGAAAAGGTCTTATGAGTTCAAAACACGTTAAAGAAATACAGTTTGTGTAACTTCTAAATTAATACGTATATTATATCTTATTAAAGGAGTTTTACCGATCTAGGACTCGAAAGATAGTTTAATTATCGATTTAGGACCGGAAGATTATTTTTCAATCCAGAACCCGAAAAATCACAAAAATTCTCAATCCAGGACCTCAATATCAGGTCCTGCATTGAGAATTGTTTGATCTTTCGGGTCCTTGATTGACAAATCATCTTTCGAGTCCTGAATTGATAATTAAACTATCTTTTGGGTCCTGAATCAACAATTCTCCTATATAAAAAAAAGGGGACATGATGCACTTTGTGATTAGCGGTGAGGTTGAGGGCCATCACGTGTTGTAAATATTGAATTATGCTTATTATTAATTTATTTGTGACTGCTTAGTTTATTTATTTTTTAATAAAATATATGATGATTATTTTGACTACAAAACCCAAGTTGAATATATCGTATAATTGAGCTTTCCTCTATGTGGATGTGTAAGTTTAAATAAATATATTTTTAATCAAAAAATAATAAAATAAAAATAAAAATTATATCGTCTAATTTCTTAACATGACTTTTTTTTAAAAAAAATATTAATTAGTTTATTTGTTATGTATGATTGGGTTAAATTTAGTTTTTTGTGTAACATAAGTGAAGACTAAAGTGCATCAGAAAAATATAAGCGTTTAAAAAAAATTAAGAAACAAAAAAATATATATAGGTGATTTAGTTAGAAGTCTAGCCCTACCAAAGAAGTAAAAGTAAAATAAAGCAAATCTAATGTCACAAATAGAGGTGGCAATTTGTGTGGATCGGATTCTTATCGTGTCAATCCGTTATCGATCCGATCCGTTAAGGTCAAATCCGTATCCGATCCGTTATGAAAAATCAAAATCCGTATCCATATCCGATCCGTTAAGCTCAAATCCGTATCCGCCCGAATCCGATCCGTATCCGTTAAGGATCCAATAAGTATCCAATCCGAATGATCCTTTATGTATCCGATCCGATAAAGATCCGATAAAAATCCAAATTGGATTAATTCAATACGAATTCGTTTCAATAAACACAATTATAATCCAATAAAAATTTGACAAGATAATACAAAATATTCATATTTGATTGTTCAAATAATGTGTTTGATAAATAAATAAAACTATAACTTCATTTGAAACTAAAATCCTCAATCAAATATCCGAAGATACATAGATAAATATTAAATTCCAATTCTAGTAATCAAACATGTTCATTTATAAATACTATCAATCTTTCAGCTTAGTTGTCAATACTCCACTTACAATTTTGTGGGAGAAAAATATTAATTAAAACTTTAAGATTTATAACAAATAAAATAACTTATTATAAATACTTTTAATCTATCATGGTGAAATTGAAAGAGTTGAGACAATGAATGAGAACCTACAATACTTTCATCAACATTAAAATTTAAGATCTCACCTTTTAGTTAATCTGTTGATACATCTTAATTGAAAACTTGAAGTTGAGAAAAAAAAAAGTTATTAAATTTTGATAGTAGAAGAAAATAAATATTAAAAAATATAATTAATAGATAAATAAATACATTTTTTTTTTGTGGTGAATTAATAAAATGGGACACGAACAATGAAGAACCAAGAGATTTGAGTTTTTAAAGAACTTTAAATCTATATTAATATATCAAAATCAATTAATTAATTATTATATTTAAAAAATAAATAATTTTTATTAATTTATTAATGGATATCCGTATCCGATCCGAATCCGATCCGTTTAATGAATTATCCGATCCAATCCGTATCCAATCCGAATCCGATCCAAAATTTTCGTGTCCTTATCGTGTCAATCCGATAAGGATCCATATCCGATAAGCCTCAATCCGTATCCGTTATTATCGTGCAGATTCGTGTCGGATTATCGGATCGGATCAAAAATTGCCACCCCTAGTCACAAATAACACAATTTTAAATGTGAATGCATAATTGAATGAATTAAGAAGTCTGTTATAAATATATTTATTTGGTGGACATTAATTAAGATATACTTTAGAGATATATACATATCTTTCTAGATTTCTATAGAAGATATGATTCCATCCTTATATATAGGACATTATATTGTAATTCTCTACACATCAATCATTAATAATATTCTCTATTTTTCTCTCCATCGTGTTCTCTCTACTGTTTTCTTTCTATTATTGTTTATCTGCGATATACGAAGGATTCGATTTACAACACGTTATCAGCACGAAGCTCTAATCAACTGAGAAGTTTTGGTGTGTATGCCCTAGGGAAGAATCGTGTCTTCCCTGTGAGGTAATTAATTCAAACCCTAATTATTTGAAGTATTTAATTTCTAACAAGTGGTATCAGAGACACTCTATTGATAATTCTCTGAGATCTAATAAATTATGATTTTTGGGAATCAAATTGGATGGTTTTGTTAATTATGTATATCAAGTATCCTCTGCGATCTTCGTCCAAATCTGTTTAATATTTGTGTACGCTCTTATGGACGATGAAGAATAGTCTTCAATTAATTATTATGTCATTTAGTTGATTTTAATTTACAATGCACATTTGTGTTTATGAGATCATATCCTTATTATTATTATTTTTTTTTTTGCATGATTTAAGATAATTGATGAATTGGTTTTGAATCATGAAAATACGGAATTCTGATTTCAATTCTGGTCGATGCTATAAATTGATTGGGTGCAATTATGGTTAATGTTCAGTTCGTAAATTCTTCTAATTATTTGTTTGGCAAATTTATGAAGGAATTGATTATAGTCAAGATTATATCTTACAAGATTCGGTTAATTTTGGTAAATTCATAAATCATATGAAAGGCGTGATGATGATTAATGTTGTCTTTCGTTTGGCCGATAAATTCTAGTGGTTTATTTATTTATTTTTTAATTATTTTTTTGGGCCTATTAAGAATAGGATTTTTTTGTTACTGGACAAGAATTAGTTGAGATAGTAATTATTTCTATTTAGATATTTATGATTTTCCAATAACAATATTTTGGGATATTGAATTTTATAATCCTTATTAATTCGGTTTTTGAATTTACATGTTATTTAATTTATAACATGACTAAGGTGTTTAAATTTATTTGAATAAATTAATTGAAACAAATATGTCGCCAGAGTGACCTCATATTGAATAGATGCTGAAAGAACATGAGATTTAATGCCATTTAGTAGCTCTGATTCTGTGTTGGGAATTAGAAACTATTTCTTTTAGTCAATGGAATTAGATTGACATTAACCTTGCTTTTCTCTATTATCTTCACTAGTTCATATTATTGAGAAATTATATCGAATGATTAGAAATTAATTATTAAAAGATTTGTTGGGCTTCCCTTATTGAAATATATTTAACATGGATATCAGATGTAGGTAAGGCTCTATAATTAGCTTTACACAGAAGGCAAAAACTATGATTTTTTTTTTAGTGGTATTTAAAATATATATCTATAAGACCATATCAAATGAACATATTATTATAGATGAATTCCTAAAGGATAATTGATTACCAAAAGTTCATAGCTCCTCTTTAGAGTAATTTAATTGGTTCATTATGTTTTATCGCATTTTAAGTTCTATAAGCAGAACATTATAGAAAAACTCTACCCATATTTTATGCTAGTAGTTTTATACTCCAGAAGTAGTATAAATTTAAAATCACACTAAGAACTCTTAGAGATCACTTCTACTTTAGTATAATACAAAATCTATTTGATTAAAAAGAAAAAAAAACTGCTAGAAGCACATATATAATAGATGTGATCGAGAATGATATCAAAAAATTGTTAGTTAATGACGTAAACCGTGCCTGAAGCACATTTAACAAAATAGTTATATCCGTAGTTGAGGGGTTTCCAATTTATAAATAAGGTTGATAAATGAAATGGTCAAAATCATAAGTATAATAAGGATATTGAAATTCCGTAATGACCATATTAGTTTGCCTGAAGCAAATCTAATTTTCAGTAGTTATGGTGATAGTATGCTAAGAATGGAGCTCTTGATTTTCGAAAGAAATAATAAACTAATTCTTTCATAATTTAGCTTGCGTATCTAGGTAGTGCATTTGTTTATATCCTATATGTTGAAAATGATTAATTTTTATTGTTATTATTGTTACTCTCATTTTGTTTGAATTTGAATTAAACTGTTTTAAATTAAATTATTGATCTTATTATAAAGTTGCGTCAAAATGAATGATGCATAATCTTTTATTTATGGCATGAGTATTTTGGATCATATTGGGCATATTACTATAATGTGTCGGATTATCATAATGTGATGTCATATACAAATAAAAATTTATCTTTTAGAAGATATATTTTGACCAATTTATCAAATATTAGGGTCGCTTTAAAATTCATGGTCATTATTCCTTTAAATCCAACCAACTGCATATCGTGCTATCCCCCATATAATAGTGTGGTAAATAAATAATCATTTCCCATCTGCGAATCATTTTATTACAGTCTACATTTATATATCACCACCAAAGTATACCTATAAAGGCTCTCAACGTAATATAAATATCGTTGTACAAAAATCTCCGTCTATAAATAAACCTTAGTAGCCTATTATAGAGTACCTTGACTGTAGACATAAAGAAGATCATTTGTCGGCATTAGGGGGAGATATAAGCCCAAAGATAATGGAATGCCAAAAAATGTAAAAGAATAAAAAGATCTTCATAGTTAAAGCCACACATGAATGAGTCAAAATTTGCAATGTTTAGCAAGTAAATCTGCCATATGCATTTATAAATGCATCTATTGTATATAGTGGAGTGACTGAACTTATGCATCATAAATAACTAAAGACCCTAATGGACAAAATGAATAAAACTCCTTAATACCAGAAGTATTGGAGACTTCATACCAGAAGTATGAGATACCTATTGGTACATAAATTAAAAATTCGCGGTCAATAAAATCAAATATATAAATAACACTCCAGTGACCCCTGAAGAGGAATATGTGACCTCCCGAAGAGGGTTGTCCTGAAGACAAGAATCCCAATACATTAGCACGTGCACCAAATAATTATATTATTGGGATTGCGGAACAAATAAATTAAAATATTATGGGAAATGATAAAAATCAGATAATGCCATGAATACTATAAGTAAAGGAGAAGAACATAAACTTTATAGTTGTCGACAACATACTTATTCCATTATTGCTCTCATCTGGATCCAGAGCTTAAATGCTAGAAGAATTACGATTAGCCAAAAATATAATAATGAGCAATTGGAATAGAGATCAACTCGCTCATGATTATTATCCCTGTAGGATATAATGATTACTATAAGGTGGTGAAATATAAAGCGAGATTAAGATCTCAAGGGTTTTTCGCAGAGACCCATACTTGATTTTAAATAAATTACTCTCCTATTTTGGATGGCATAATGTTCCGCCACTTGATTTCTATGGCAGAAAATATAAATTTATATATGCAGTTACTAAATTTCATGATCATATATTGATATGAGTTATTGTACGATAAAAGTTATATTAAATCCCCGATGGATTTTATAGAAAATAGATCGCAACATATATAGTGATGAGATCACTGTATAAATTCCTCTTGAAGAAGGAATTTATTAACTTGAAAATGAATTCATGCCTAAAGACGGAGTATGAAATAAAAAGACTTGGACAAGACCAAGTATGATGTCGACCTGCAGATCGACAATCCCTCGAAAGAGTTATTATTATTTATAACACCAGTCGATGTGTAAGAGTTCTAGAGAGATCTATTATATCTATTCAGAACACCAATGTCATTTGATCCCCAGAAGTGAATAATGTCTTATTTAGACTCAAAGAAGATAACATGATATTTTTGGACCAGAAGTTCTCAATTTAAGTGTCTTTTATACACTATATTTTATCAGGCCTGATACAATATTCAAAAATATCTTGCTAGCAAGACTTTGTGCTTCTCTTACAAAGGGACATTGAAATAAGCACATTATTTGTTATCTTCAAGGTATACAAGTCTTGGTATATTCTATAAGAAACCAAGTATGACATTGGTGGTTTAAGTGAAAAATAAATAAATATTTATTTGATCTTGATAATTATAGATCTTGGACTGGTTATTTGTTCTCTATTGTGGTATTGACATTCTTATCAGTTAGAATACTTTCTAAACCACTCATAGAAGATATTTTTTTAGAGTTACAAAAGGTGTATGATTAATATTCTTTTGCATACATTAAAAGATCATATGATATTATGATACCTGAAATATTCCTCATCCTCCAGTGTGAGGATGGATAATAAACTTGTGTTGCATAAATGATTAGTGGGTACACTAGATAAACTTAATGAGGTTTATTACTTATATTCATTTACCCACATCAACTCCCCAAGAATGATTGTTTTTCAGAATGTTTGATCTTGTGATAATCCTGAAGATTATTCATAAAGTTACTTTGTACATATATGGATAATACTACATTGTTTATAATTATAAGATTATTATGTTGAGTGAGGTGATAAACTCAAACCAATTATGAGGATTTTGAATATCATTATTTTGAGGGGGGGCGACATTTTGAAAATTAAACCTTGAAGGTTTACATTATGCCCAGAAGGTTAAATAGATGTACTCTTTTTCCCTTGCTAAGTTTTTTCCCATTGGGTTTTCTTAGTTAAGGTTTTTAATGAGGCATCTAGTGCAACACATGAATAAACGTATGTCATGTACTCTTTTCCTCGACTGTTTTATCCCATAGGGTTTTCGGCGAGGTTTTTAACGAGGCATGAACATAACGAAGTAATGTCCAAGGGGGAGTGTTATAAATATATTTATTTGGTGGACATTACTTAAGATATACTTTAGAGATATATACATATCTTTCTAGATTTCTATAGAAGATATGATTTCATCCTTATATATAGGACATTATATTGTAATTCTCTACACATCAATCATTAATAATATTCTCTATTTTTCTCTCCATCGTGTTCTCTCTACTATTTTCTCTCTATTATTGTTTATCTGCGATATACGAAGGATTCGATTTACAACAAAATCTACATTTTGCATAACAGTAACATAAATGCCCATTTCAAATTCTACACATATCATAGTCTTATAATCCTATTCGATCATTATTTTAATAATATTAATATCTTAAATTGAGATATTCAAAGTGCACTCCTGTCGACGAAAATCAAACTGGAGGATTTTAATTTTTAAGAGGTTATGGTTTGGGTTTGGTTCGATTTTATTTGAAAACCTTGAAACCTAACCTAAATTGGGTTGGGTTCAGTTCAATTTATGATGTTTTGGGTTAGGTTCTGAATCAAATAAATATTTATTTTTTAAAATAATTTTGAATTTATTATTATTTTTAATTTTATATTTCCTAATTCTTATTTATAAATTTTAAATTATGAATATAAATTTATGGTTTTTAATTATGAATTAAATTTATTATGTTGTAAAATATTATTTTGAATTAAAAGCTCCATATAAGAATAATAATAATAATAATTGACGGTTTAAACGATTTGGTTCAGTATTTAACTAACGGGGTTGAGCAGTTTCTGGAAGCACAAAAAAGTGATTGGGCTGATTGGGTTTTATAGAAACATAATTTATGTATGAGTTGTATTTCAATGGGCTGCTATGTAAAATTCAACTCTATTAAATTGTCGTGTTAATTTTTACTAGTTTTTAAATTGGCTCTTAAATAACTTCAGTGATGTAGTGCTATATTTTCATTTAAAACTTTAAAACTTTATCTTTTTGACCTTATATGTATAAGACTGTATTAAAAATTAGAATTATACATGTGTGTTATATGGACATATTTTTTATATTTATATTTAAATTTTAATATAAGAGAATTTAAAATTTATAAAAATAAACTTTGCATTATATCTATTTTACATATATTAAGAGAAGTATTTCAATATCTTTAAAAACTAAATTTGCACATTGTGCGAATTGAACAAATAATATATTTTATATTAATAATATTATATGGTTCATGAAATAGTATTTTATATTATAATTCTTTTTCACAATTTATCAGTTCATAAAATAGATTAGAGGTAATTATTCAAACATAGTGAATAACAAAATTGTGAAAATATAATGTTTTAAAAAATGATAAATATAATATTATTGAGTTTTTTTTTATTGTTGTTGTATATATTAATAAAAATTAAAAATAAATTAATATTAATGCAATTTTGATGGATGAAATGTAGTAAAAGAATCATTTATTATATTAATAGAAGTTATTTGATGAATGAAAGTTAAAGAGTGGAAACTCTAAATAGCCATTTTAACTATATAAAAACCTTAAATAACCAATCTTAAAATTACATTTAAAGAATAGCCATTTTTGCCAAAATACCCTTACCTTTCAAATATGATTTCCAATATGGAATTATCGAATTAAAAATCAATTCCTGTTTTTTTTTTTCCAAAAGCGTTGGAATTAATATTTTTTAGATAAAATGAAATGTGAGATAACACAAGTTATTGTTTGCCATTTTTTTTTGCATTTTTTTAAATTTCTAGTCGTACCAGTTTTGTGATTTTGTATTTAGATTTTATTTGATTTATTAGTAAAATTAGTGCTAAATGATCTCAAGCGGCAAAATTAATTTTTATTTTCAGATCACAAATGAGTGTATTTAAATTTTGTTTAATTTTTATGAGTGCTAAATGGTTTCTAATGTTTGATCGCAAACGAGTGTATTTGAATTTTGTTTGATTTTCGTGATTTTCTCATCACAAATGGTTTGAAGTCGCAAATGAAATTTTTATTTATAATAGGGATTTATTTGTTAATTTAATTTTATTGAAATTAAACAGTTTTAATTATATATATTTTTTAAAAATAGTTTGTTAATAGACTTATTGTAAAAAATTAAACAGCTTTAATTAATGGTTTTTTTAGTTTGTTAATAGACATTGTTATAAAAAACCAATTCTAATTATATTTAAAAAAGAATTAAATTTTTTTATAGAATTATTCTATATATAATTTGAGAAGTAGAAATAATGTTAGTAGGAATTAGTTAAATGTATCTTTTAAAATCTGATTTGAGTAAAACAAGATATTTATTGCTATAATATTCGTAAATACAAATTTTTATAGTAAGTCAATAATTAGGATATTTTAGTCCATTCACATTATTTTGGTCATTCTTTAAATGTCTACATAAAAGTGGTCATTTAAGATTTTTATATAATGGAAGTGGCTATTTTCATATATTTACTCAAAGGTAGAGTTAAATATACTTTAAAAAGTTACAAAAAATGTAAATATGTAAAAAATTACAATCTAATTAAAAACCAATAAAAATTCTTAGTTGGCATAAATGTGTGCCAACGGAAACATTTTTAAATAATTAATATGAATGATTATTTTAAAAAATAAAACGGCCTAAACATACTGAAATAATTATTGTATAGTGCACATTCAAAAATTTTTGAAACAATTTTATTATATGTTTTATTAATTAAAATAAAATAATTTTTTCTTAAAATTGAGGTGCACTATAATAATGTCATAATGGGTAGTTTTTTATCCACATTCAGAAGGATATGTGAAATGATATTGATGTATAGAGGAGGGATCATGTAAAAAAAATTCTCCATGTGAGAAAAAAGAATGAATCATGTCCATCAGATCTAAAAAAATCAATGGTTGATATTGAATCAAGCAACAACTAAAATGCAATCAAGCAACAACTAAAGCACAATCAAGCAACATTGCAATTAAGCAACGACCTGAATACAATCAAGCAATGTCGTGAATGCAATCAAGCATCTTTCTCACTTTCTCACGTTAAGTGTTTTCTCACTGGATCCGCTCCCTTGATGTAAATATATGAAAATTAATTTTAATATTATTTTTCAAAACTGTTCCAGCCATTTTTTAAAAATAACTACTATTTTGTTTTAATATATTAGTAGATTTGTATAAATTACTAAATAAGGATATACTTGTATTTAGATTGCATTCATCTAATTAATGAATAAACTAAAAAACTCAATTATAATATATTCTAAATTGCATTAATAACATATGTGTATATATTAAATTTATTATATGTTAGTTGCATGAGTTTGACATAATAATTAATTCATAAAAAATTACAATATTTTAGCATATCTATATTTAATTGGTCTATGTTATCTCCTATATAGAGAATCATCAAATTTCCATATTGTCTAAAATACACACTACTAATGAAAGTGTATAAAGTCTAAACTTTATAATATTGGTAATTGGAGATGTGATTCTCTCAACAAATAAATTACATGTAAAATAATAATGAATTTATATAATATTTTTTATTTAGTATGACACATTTTTTAATAATTTCGGAGGAACTATATTATATAGATGGGTATAATAAATTTATCGCCTGATATGCATGTTAACCCCTTCTGCTGCAACTTTGGACTTGATCTTGTTAAGAGCAGCCACCACTTCAATCATGTTGGTTCTTTCCTCGGGCGAAAAGGCTACGCATTTCATAGCCAAGTTGAAAACAGAGGCCACACATTCCTCCTTTGAATCCAAATCTTGATCCTCCCTTGATAGCAAACCAGGAGCTACAACTTCACCTACTGCATTTTCTTCTAATGCTTCATTAACCCACTCTTTCATGCTCATTTCTCCGCTGAACATTTCATCCGTTGGCTTCTTTCTCGTAAACATCTCCAACAGCAGTATTCCGTAGCTGTATACATCTCCATTTGTCGATACTTTCCCTTCCGATCCATACTCTAATCACACAGTCAATCAATCAGATAAAGATCATATTAAGATATATGCATGTATATATATATTTGTCACCTGGTGCTGCATAACCGATAGTGGCCAGGGTTTTAGTGAGAACCATGGCCTCCCCTTCATCAAAAAGCTTGGAAATACCGAAATCACCAACATGAGCAATCATGTCGTCATCGAGCAAGACATTGCTTGGCTTGATATCACAATGGACAACCGTGGAAGTGTGGCCGTGATGGAGATATTCCAAGGCTAATGCAACGTCTATTGCTATCTGCAAGCTTTGCAGCAGATCCAAACGGTAGCTGTCGGAATGCAGCCATTTCTCCAGACTCCCATTCGGCATGTAGGCAAGAATCAAAGCTTTGATTTCTGTGTTTACACAACAACCAATTATTCTTACCAAATTCCTATGCCGAAGGCCGCTCAGTATCTCACTCTCAGTGTCAAAGCTCTTGGTGGCTCTCTCCAAGTCCAGGCTGAAGACTTTGACAGCAACATTTAGGCCATCAGAGAGAGTTCCTTTGAATACCGAACCAAAACTACCTCTTCCGAGTAGGTTTGATTCATTGAAAGAACTTGTTCCTCGCTCGAGTTCTACCTGCGAAATTCTCCTCCAATCAACTTTCAAACCAATGGTCAAGAAATCATCTGGGAGTGACACTTTCTTCTGACTCCATTTCCTTATGAATATAACTATGAGAACCACCAAAATGATGACTGAAGCTAGAGGGGGAACTAGATATTTCACTATCCAATCATTCCTCCTCGATCTTGTTGGGCAAGGCGGGACTCGAAACCTTGCTTCACCACAAAGAGCAGAGTTGTTTGTGAAAGAATCAGCTGTGAAGTTAATGAATGGACCTCCATTTGGAATGTCTCCTTCCAATCTGTTGAAAGAGACATTCAATAACACAAGAGAGTTGAGGCTTTCTAAAGACTTGGGTATGGATCCAGAAAGACTGTTGTTAGACAAATAGAGGAGAATCAACCCAGGGATATCTCCCAATGATTCAGGAATTGAACCTTCAAACTTGTTATCTTGCAAGTAAAGACCGGTTAGAGCTTCACAATCACCAATGGAGGTCGGGATATTACCGAAAAACTGATTAGATGACATGTCTAAGATGTCAAGAGATTTAAAATTTCCAATCAGGGGTGAAAGCTGACCACTCAAATAGTTGGACTGCAGCTCTAGATAAACCAAGTCAGTAAGACTCCACAAACTCGAAGGTATGGTGGAACTGAACTTGTTTAAGGCGAAGGAGAGTCTTCTCATGGATCGAAGTTCACCAAAACATTCATGTATCGGACCCGTGAACGAATTAGAACTCAAGTTCAACTCTCCCAAATTATGCAGTTGACAAAGATCGGAAGTGTTGTTCCCCTCCAGTTGATTGGCACCAAGATACAATTTTTGGAGCTGCGTCAGATTTCGAATTGTTGTCGGAACGAAACCCGTTAATTGGTTGTTGGATAACTGCAAATACACCAAACTGCTCAAGTTTCCGATCTCAGGAGGTATGGTGCCACTAATGTCGCAAAATGATGCTGTAAAAATTTGAAGGGAGGTGGAGAAATTGCCAATGGAAGATTGGAGAGTTGCAGTCATTAGAGGGTTGTCTGACATTTCTAAGGAAATCAAAGACGGGCAGTTTGTCAGAGAAGAGAGAAACTCATCTGCCCCAGTGAGATTGTTTTCCCAAAGGCGAAGCTCTTCCAAGTATTGCAAATTACCCATGTTAGGTACAGAGCCAGTGAATGAATTTCTGTTGAATTCCAACATCCTCAGCATGGAAGCATTGTTGATGGAGGTTGGGATCTTGCCGCTGAGTCTGTTGTAGGAGAAAGAAAGTTGTCTGAGATTGAAAAGTGAAAGGCCCATATCTGGAGGAAGAGTTCCAGAGAAGAAATTTTGTTGAAGGTGCAGTCTTTTCAAGGAAGAGATGTTGAATATAGAAGATGGGATGGAGCCATTTAAGCGATTGAATGCAACCAAAAAGGCCTCGAGATTCACCAGATTGCCAAGCCCTTCTGGTAATTCGCCTGCCATACAAAACCTGTAACTTAGTAATCCATATAGTAGAAATACGACATAATAATGGATTCATGTTGAGCTTAAAAAGATTCTTATCTTTATCATATTGCATTATTATTTTTACTTCCTTCATCGGATCAAGTTTGTAACATGTCAATATCATATTATCGAATCGAATTTTTAATGTGTCAAAATTATGTTCGTGTTAAGCATGTCCTTAATAGGTCAGGTTTTTTTTGGTTATACTGATCGTGTCACTAATATATTGATAGTATAACATTCTAACATGAACGAATTATCAACCATAAGTAAAAAAGACAGGAATTGATGAACTAAAGATTAGAAATTGGTTTATTGTAATTATTGTTGTGTATGACAAACGCAATGTCCTATATTCATTTCTGAATGAAATAATTTCTTATATGTAAGAGATCAAATAACTACACTTAGTATGAGGCATTTTGATTTTGAAATGATACCAAATAAAAAAATAAAAATTCATGAACGTTTGTGATAGCCAAAGTGAACAATATCATACTACTGTTGAATTACGGTTCCTAACAAATATTGAGATTTAGATATGAAGTTTTGATTAAAATGATTTTTATCAATGTTAATGAGAAATGAAGTGTAAGATTAAAGAAATAAAACAGTATTAAACATACCTTCCAACTGATTAGCAGCAAGTGCTATAATTTTTAAAGAAGTGAGATTTCCAACGTCCTTGGGTATGCGACCTATGAATTAATCATAAGATGAATAGACCAATTTTAGTTTACTCGATCAAATAGAAATTTTTTGGCGAGTAATCGGTGTTTAGGCGCTGCTTAGGCCGCCAACCTAGACCGGCAATCTTTCTTAATTATTTTTTAAAATAATTAAAATTTATATAATTTTAATTTTTGTTTATTAATAAATATATAATATAAAAAATTAGCTGTTCGATTAATTAATGCCTAGAAAATCATAAGGCCTAGCCTAGATGTCTTGGTAAGAGGCCCTAAGCATTCGCAAGCATTCGCCTAGCGCCTGACGATTTTTACAATCACAATAACAATATAAAACATATAGATTTCAAGCAGGAAGAGATAATTGATACCTGTTAAATGATTATACGTCATTGCGAAAACCGCAAGCATGCTCAATCTCCCCATTTCACTTGGTATGCTGCCGTTGAAACTATTATTTTCTAACCGCAGCTGCTCCAGCTCCCTGCAACCGCCTATCTTTGCCGGAATCTGCCCGGAAATCTGATTCTTGTCCAGGTTTATAATTTTAAGTCTGGGATTTGCATTGCTGCATATATCATTTGAGAGCTCGCCATGCAGTCTATTATTTCTTAAATTTATTTCTTTCACAGAAGAAATATTGAAGATGCCATACGGTATAGACCCCTCAAGCTGATTTCCTTCCAAGTTCAGCTTTTGCAGGGAAGAAAAATTTGCAAACCCTTTTGGAATCTCTCCCTCAAGAAAATTGTTTCCCA
>JAPKLW010003462.1:0-41174 GCA_026898455.1 Plectranthus barbatus
ATTAAAAACAATTAAATAAACTTCAATTCAACTAAGTAAATTCCAAAAGAGAACGGTTGAGGAATATAGGATGGATTGGGAGTGGATTATGAATATGTTTGGACTTGTCACTCTTACGTACCAATTTCAATAGATAGAATGGGTCGGTTCATCAAATTCTAGTTACAACCCTTAGTACCGGTGCAATAACCGTTGACTAACTGGAATCTCAACCTAAGTCTAGATGTATTAATCTCAATTAACTCCCAAAAGCACACAAACACATTGACCTAGATACCAATTCACCTATCTTCTAAGTGAAATAATACCTAATTATTATTGCAATCCCCTCTAATGCACAAACCTATCAAGTTAATTCATTGAGGCATACTTTCCAACACATAGTGATCAATCATGAAAGGAACACAAATCAAACTCACAATAATAATCAAACCTATGAAACTTCAATTATTCAAATCCAAACAATATTCAAATCAATCCCAATCACATCTAAATCCTCAACAATGAGTTTAGCTACTCATAATTACAATGTAAATCGTCAAAACCACAAAGTAGAACATAGAAGAGAAAGGAGAATAAGGAAGCTTAGGATTAGATGATGAATCTTCACTCTCGCTTTGAATCCTTCCTTCACCTTCAATTTCCAGCTTTGGGAAGTGAAAAACGCTGCCAACTCGTGCCTTAGTCTCTCTAGGGTTTTCAAAAGTCTAACCCTTACTTTGTAAAATCCTTTGGCCTTTTATAGTTGTGAAACCCGCAGCTTCAGGCCTTCTGATCCCGAGCGGGATCCTCCTTTGTAAAGTTCCATCCCGAGAGGGATGAAATGAACTGCTCGGCCAAAATTCCCGACCGATCCCGAGCGGGACGACCTGGTCCCGAGCGGGATCTGCTACGACTTCTCACTCTCCTCTCGAATTCACGCCTAAATGACGTATCCCGAACGCACTGGAGCCTCCCGAGCGGGACCAAGCCGTCCCGAACGGGACCGGCTTCGACTTTTCGGCAATTTCCTGCTTTTCTTGTCCCGAGCGGGAGGTGTGTGTCCCTAACGGGATTTGCTTCGCCCTTGGCGTCATTTTAGCTCCAAAAATCGCATTTTTTCACCTTTTTCACATCCTGCACACACAAAACAACTCCAAAATACCAAGTGAAGGAAAACCAAGAAAAGAAGAGATATGTGTGTGATTTGTGTACCAAATTCTCACCAATTCATTCAATTCACATCCCAAAAATCATGCAAATTACACACATATCAGTATGGCGGATGGAGGCTCGACGGGGAGGGAACCAGAGCGGCGGCAGAATTGTTTGGAGGTAAATGGTTTGGTTATAAAATAAAACCCTCTCCCAACTCTAATTTATTCCCTTGTTTGCAGATAAATCCCTTAGGTTCTAGAAATATGAAAACTGACCCCCCTAATTTGCATGTTAGTCCCCTTGCTTTATCAACCTCAAATTCTAACTCTTCTAAAATTTCTATTGCATCCCATATAAATTCTAAGGTCATAAACAATCGTACATGTCAAAAATCCATTGCCCGCATTATTCAGAATCAGATAATTGAAAAAAACAGACACTGGATTTTTGATTGTGGAGCGATGGATACCATGAGCTTTGATAAAAATGATTTTTTGACAACCTCTCAACCCTTACTTACTCATGTTCAAACTGCTAGTGGGAATGTTACACCAATTCGGGGGGCTGGAACTGTTGAAATTTCTCCACATATTCATTTATCCAATTGCCTTTATGTCCTGAGTTTATCTCAAAACTTCTTTTTATCAGTCATGTTACCAAAGAACTCAATTGTACCTTACTCTGTCATCCTACTTTCTGTCTTCTACAGGACATTCGGACGAAGGAGATTATTGGACGTGGCACTGAATGCAATGGCTTGTATTATGTTGATGTGATCACTCCTAGAGGCACTGTAATGTTAGCACATGGATCATCTGAACGAGAAGTTTGGCTTTAGCACAGATGGTTGGGTCATCCGTCTTTTGGGTATCTTAATATTCTTTTTCCAAAATTAGCTAAGTTTAATTCCAATAACTGTGAAACCTGTGTTTTGGCCAAAAGCCACAGACAATCCTTCTATTCTAATAATACACGTGTTGCAACTGTGTGTTCTATCATTCATGCTGATGTTTGGGGACCTTCATCTGCATCCATTAATCACAAATTTCGGTATTTATCGCTATTTGTTGATGATTGCACTAGAGTGATATGGGTTTACTTCTTAGAAAATAAATCACAAGTAATCTATAAGTTTACCATTTTATATACTATGGTTCACACACAATTTTGTAAGCCTGTCCAAACTCTCAGAACCGATAATGGGGGGAGGGGGAGGGGGAGGGGGAGGGGGAGGGCGGAATTTGTAAACCATGCCATGAAAATCTTTTGCCTTCAAACATGGATAATACATCAGACATCCTGTTCCTACACCCCAGAACAGAATGGAGTTGTGGAACAAACGTATCACTTCACATGAAAACTTTTTTCCTTCAAACAGGGATAATACATCAGACATCCTGTTCCTACACCCCAGAACAGAATGAAGTTGTGGAACAAAAGTATCACATCATTCTTGAAATGACTCGTGCAATGATGATCGAATCTCGAGTTCCGCTCTACTTCTGGCCTGAAGCCGTTGCTACTGCTGTATACCTCATAAACCGACTTCCCACAAAAATCCTACACCTTAAAACTCCGCTCGATACTTTAGCTAGATATAATCATATTGATACAATCCTCACCGGAATGTTTAGATCGCAGCCTAGGAACTCGAACAATTCGATTCGGACACGACGCGGAAGCAAACTAAAAATTGAAGATGGAAGGATCCAACACCTTTGGATTCGAAAACCTTCAAGTACCGTAGTCCAGAACTAATTCTCCTACGACCCAAGAAGTGGATTGACCCAACAACGAAGGATATATGCAAAGACACCACCAATGGATATGACTGTCCGATTGATTAGTCAAAATCGAACTCCTATGGATGAATAGGGAATTCAAAAATTTGAGCTTTCAGAATTGAAGGAGAAAACCTCACAAATTTTATTAAACTGAAAACTGAATCAAAATTGTTCCATACAAGGCCTATATATAGGCAACTCAAATCCTAGTCTAATAAGGGAAATTAAATTCGAAATTAACTTAATAAAATTCGAAAATAAACTAAAGAATGCCTAAACAACTTGGCCCAAAATAACTGAATAAATTAAACTAAGCCCAATCACTACACATAATTAAATTAATAATTTTTGGGTCTTCATTTAATTCTCCCAACACCATCAATTCTTTGGAAACATTGGCAGCCCAAATGTCTTTAATCAATAAGCTCAATCCAGCCCTCAAACCTCAAAGTCCTTGCTCGAGCTCTAGTCATTGGCCCACTCGAAATGTAGACTGGATCGTCTTTCACAGCTGCTACTTGAGCTCCATCATTCCCCTCCTCTTCAAGAGGATTTGTCCTCAAATCCAAGCTGTCTCCTACATCAAAAAGACTTAAATTAGAAATATTAAATGTAGCACTAACATCATACTCATATGGTAAGTCCAATTTGTATGCATTATCATTCACTTTCTCCAACACTTGGAAGGGACCATCTCCACGAGGTAACAACTTCGATCTTCGCTGCAAAGGAAACCTCTCCTTTCTCATATGCAGCCAAACCCAATCTCCAGGCTCAAAAAACATCTTCTTGCGCCCTTTATTCGCCTGTTTGACATACTGCTCAGTACGGCGCTCAATATTCTGCCTAGCCTTCTCATGAATCTGCTTCACACAATCAGCTCGTTTCTGCCTAGTAAACTCTTGTGCAGGTAAAGGAGATAAATCCAAAGGAGTCAAAGGATTAAAACCATACACAATCTCAAAATGAGAAAACTGAGTAGCAGAATGAACTGAACAATTATAAGCAAACTCAACATGAGGCAAACATTCTTCCCAATTCTTAATATTCTTCCTAAGCACATCTCTCAACAATGCAGATAAAGTCCTATTAACTACTTCAGTTTGACCATCAGTTTGTGGATGACAAGTAGTAGAAAACAACAACTTAGTTCCTAACTTGCACCACAAAGTCTTCCAGAAGTAACTCAAGAACTTAGAATCTCTATCAGAAACAATTGTCCTAGGTATACCATGCAATCTAACAATTTCTCTAAAGAACAAAGTAGCAACATGGGATGCATCATCAGACTTATGACAAGGAATAAAATGAGCCATCTTAGAAAACCTATCAACAACCACAAATATAGAATCACTACCACGCCTAGTACGTGGCAAACCTAGCACAAAATCCATAGAAATATCAACCCAAGGTGCAGTAGGGATAGGTAAATGAGTATACAATCCATGGGAACTAGACCTAGACTTAGCCTGTTTACAAGTAATGCATCTACCACAGATCCTCTCAACAACACGTTTCATGCGAGGCCAAAAGAAATGCTCATGCAACACAACCAAAGTCTTAGCAATGCCAAAATGACCCATCAAACCACCTCCATGAGACTCTAACAAAAATAATTCTCGTAGATAACACCTAGGAATGCAAAACTTATTTCTCCTAATCAAAAAACCATCATGCCTAAAATACTCACCACTAGCAGATGTCTCACATGCAACATAAATATAACCAAAATCCTCATCAGATGCATACAGACTCTTAATGCATTCAAACCCAAGCAACTTAGCATCTAAAGTAGAGATTAAGGCATACCAGCGAGACAGTGCATCAGCCACCACGTTTTCCTTACCTTGCTTGTACTTGATGACGTAAGGAAAGGTATCTACAAACTCCATCCATCTTGCATGCCTCTTGTTCAACTTGTGTTGCCCCTTCAGATGCTTCAGCGACTGATGATCGGTGTGAATAATGAACTCCTTAGCCCACAAGTAATGTTGCCACGTTTTCAAAGCTCTCAACAAGGCGTACAACTCCTTATCGTAGGTAGGATAGTTCAGCGTCGCACCGTTCAGCTTCTCACTGAAGTATGCCACGGGCCTCTTCTCTTGCATCAAAACTGCACCAATACCAACTCCAGAAGCATCACATTCAATCTCAAATGTCTTAGAAAAGTTAGGAAGAGATAATACCGGGGCATGTGTCAACTTGTACTTCAGCAACTCAAAAGCCTTCTCTTGCTCTTCTCCCCATCGGAACTCCACAGTCTTCTTAATCACTTCAGTTAATGGGGCTGCAATGCTGCTGAAATGGGGTACAAAACGCCTATAAAAGCTGGCAAGTCCGTGCAAACTGCGAACATCGCCAACATTCTTAGGCTGCAGCCACTCCTTGATAGCTCGAATCTTCTCTTCATCCACTTGTACTCCATCTGCACTAACAACAAAACCAAGAAACACCAACTTATCTATGCAAAAGATGCACTTCTTCAAGGTAGCAAACAATCTCTCCCTGCGAAGTATATCCAAAACAGACTTCAAATGTTCAAAGTGATCATCATAACTCCTACTATAAATCAGAATGTCATCAAAAGAAACCACTACAAATCTGCCAATAAAAGCTCTCCAAACATGGTTCATAAGACGCATAAAAGTACTAGGAGCATTGGTTAAACCAAAAGGCATGACTAACCACTCATACAACCCAAGCGTAGTTTTAAAAGCAGTTTTCCACTCATCTCCCTCCTTGATCCTAATCTGATGATAACCACTTCGCAGATCTATATTAGAAAACACACAAGCACCATGCAACTCATCTAACATGTCATCTAAACGAGGGATAGGATGGCGATACTTAACCGTAATGTTGTTGATAGCTCGGCAGTCACATCACATCCTCATTGTCGAGTCCTTCTTGGGCACAAGCAAAACTGGAACTGCACAAGGACTCAAACTCTCCCTCACGTGCCCCTTGGCCAGCAACTCTCCAATCTGCCTCTCCAGCTCCTTCGTCTCCTCCGGGCTGGTTCAGTAAGCTGGTCGATTTGGAAGGGTTGCCCCAGGCACAAAATCTATCTGATGCTCAATCCCACGAATGGGTGGCAGTTCAGCTGGGGTATCATCTGGAAATACATCATCAAAATCCTGCAAAAGAGAAGAAATAGAAGGGTGTAGAGAATCAGGAATGTTAGTTAAAACCAGGTTCTCCTTGTAGATCAACAACGCCAATGTTTTCTCCTCCTGAACTGCCCACTTCAAATCCCCAACCCTAGCTAGAAATGACTGTTGCACCACCCCTTTCTCCTTATTACTTCGTGACTGCATCTCATCACCCGACTCTTTCTGCAACTGGACTTGATTCTAATAGACTTCGTGGTTGATATTTTCTCGCGAAAAATGGATATATTTTTAGGGTTCTTTTGATTTTTCCCAAACTTTTTGTTGTTCTCTGACTCTTGTAATTCGTTATTTTCAATTAGCGGTTTAGATTGTTATTTTTTTCCTTTTGGTTTTATTTTAATTATAAAATGGATTTAGTTTTAACTTTTATTGTTTAATATTTTTTTGCATATATTTAGTTTTTATTCTTAATTATAAAATACTTTCTTTATTTATAGTGCCACCTAAGCAACTTTTAATTTTTAAATAACTTAAAATACACATCAACGTGCCACATAAACAGATAACAATTGACTCAGATTTTGTTAACTCTGTTAAGGGTGGATGTCACTATTACATAGCAGAATAAAGTGTGGGATAAAAATTCTCTAATTGTAATATATTGGAATAAATTTTCCTAATACTCAATAGTTGAGAATATTTATATGTAAAATACTATTAATATTAAAATACAGTTAATATAATAACCATTTATTTCAATATTTCTATATCAAATTGAAATTTCTATTACATAAAGTTATGATATTCATAAAAATAATGATTATTTATGATTAAAATTTTAGTTGTATATTGTGGTATAAATTATTTTGTACAATCAAAAAACAATTATGTAATAATTAAATAAATTAATTAATGAAGAAATGCAATTAATATAACGATTCTATTAAACTAAATACACAGATAATTAGATGGATATTCCAAATCTTTCATCCTTTTTTTTTAAATTTCTATGTAAATACTTTTTACTATTTAATTATTTTTAATAAAATATACATCAAAACTCAAAATTAATTAAAAAATTATATGCATCTATTATTGTTAAAAATGAATTAATCAAATTAAAAAAATATTAAATTATAGTTTTTGTTACAATATTTACTACTATCACGATTAGGATCGCGATAACCTAATTTTTATTTTTATTTTAATATTAATTTATAATTAGTTAAAAACAGAATATAATTATAAATTAATTATAAAAAGATTGTGAAATAGTTGTTAATAAATACGGTCATTATAGTAAATTAAATATACTCAAGAGTATACGTAAAAATAAAAAAATTTATAAAACCAAAACAATTATAATATCTTATAATATGATTAACACAAACGAAAAATAACTATATATTTTTTTTTAAAAAATTGAATTTTAAAAAAATCAATATTCAACTAGTTTTGATATTTATAAATAATTTTAATTTTGAAGAAAAATAAAGCTACAATCATGTAAAAGGACAAATCATCTCTTTAACTCGTAAAGTAGAAAACATTAAAATTATAAGAATATAAAAAAAATGAAACTAAGTTAAAATAATATTAGTATATTAAAATATAGCATAAAATAAAATAAAATACGAAAATATAAGAACACAAAATTATAAATACAAAAATCTTAATGTATCACACTATATTATAAAAGTTATAATTCATTAAAATGCATATTATAGTGTAAACTAAGAAATTAATAGAAATAATATTAATATATAAAACTACAAGCTTCTTCATTAATTTTTTAGAAATATTCATTGATGAATTATTATATGTTATTTTAAGAAATAAACAAAAGTGAAATAGATTATTATATGTATTACTAGATATACACTTGTGCGTTGCACAAATTAAATATTAAAAATTTTATTTTATTATACCAAAAACAAATTGATTATTTTTTATTAATAATATATATTAGTATATTCATATTATAAATTATTATTTTAGATATTGTAAATTCAATTATATAATTAAATTTATGCTAATAATTATATATGTAATTTTAATGATAGCACAAAAGTTAGTAAATCAAACATAAAGTTTATTCAAATGAGAGTTTTTTTACAAAATTAACCCATAAAATATTATACTTGCATTAGTTTAAATTATTATAATTATTAATGGTATATCTGTATTAGTTATAATATAATTCCTTAAGGAAATAAATTATTATAAAATTTAGAATTGAAAATAAAATAAAACTTATATTAAAAAAATGAAATTTTCACTTAAAATATTATATATTTTTACTAAAAATATTTGAGGGAATAAAAAATGTCGCAATATAGATTTATATATATATATATATATACTTTCATTTATTTGCTTATTAAATAAATAAATATATAAAAATTGATATCTTGCGTATTATATGATCTTGCAAGATTTTTTAAACTTAAACTTGAGATCATATTTTAAATTAATTTTCTTGTTAATATAATAAAAAAAAGTCCATGAAGTAAAATGGACGATTATCTTAAGCAAAATACATTTATTAAATAAATTTGATATTATGTTTAAAATTGTTAAAACTTTAAACTGTGATGGTTAGATATTTGTTAAATAAATATAATATTATGTTTTAAGAAAAAAAAAATCACTCCTACTAAAATTTGGACGATTATGAAATGATTATTTTTGGGCGGGATAGTTTTAAAGGACTTCTTTGCTTTAGTATAGATATAGATTTGAGGGAGAAAGATGGGTGAGTAGCATGTTTACACGCAATACTCACCACATAGCCCGTGAACTTGATTTATGTGGTTAAGATATTGGACAGTAAAATATTATCTCGAATTACTGCAAATAAGTGCAATAAGTTTAATTTTTAATCGTCAATATTAATTGTTGGTTTTTCTTTTGACCGAAATTAATTGACTAAAATAACTATCTTTGAAAATACTTCTTAAGAAACTATTATGATATGTTATATGGAAGAGTAGAAGTGTTTTTTTTAATTGCGTAGAAGATTTGAAGGCTTGAGATGCGTATCAATTTGTTAAAATTTCAATATTAAATAATATATTCTGAAAGTGTGCAATTAATAGAGTGACAAAATTGTTAGAAAATAAATTGATGGTCATATAAAATAAATTTGAGGTAACAATTAAATAGATTGTTAGGGTATGTTATTTTGATGAGTCAAACATCCCACTAGATTAATTTGTATAGCTAGATTAGCTTAAAACTTGTAATATGTATATGAATTATCTAGTCGTACTAGAAGCTAGTTTTACAAGCCTTGAGGGATTTGTTGGAGAAATCATCACCAGCAAATTGGCTTGTATGGGTTGCTGGCTAAGACTTTGTTACAAGCAAAGCGTCTATGGCGGAACTGGCTGACACGCACATCATCATTGGCTGAAGGATTACCAGCACGGAGCTTATCAACAAGACATCACCAGCAAGACGCTTTCCAACCAGCTCGAAGACATTTTTAAGCCAGAACAAACAAGTACCTCCTCAAGACCAGACTCTAAAAAAGGAGAACTTGAAGTCTATAGTACTCGAAGGCTTGCTCGTCCCAAGAATCAACCAACTAATATTCATCGGGCTGCTAATAGAGTCGTTCTGACCAACGAAGTAAAAGTCCACCTGCTCTGATAGAAAGGATACTGCAAGTCAAAAAGTGAGACTTCAATAGGACGCATTTCTTTTGTCTGAGAACGGCTCCGAATGGCCAAGAGATTCAAACATTTTAAGGAGTGTCTATAAATAGAGGTCACATTTCACCCTGAGAAGCCTACCAATTTGTGCGAAACCGTTCTTCAATCTCTTCTCTCTCTGCTAATTTCTCAAAAGCTTCCACTTTCATATCTAAAAGCTTTCAGGTTGATTCTATCAGCTTCCCATATTTTTCTTGAACACGAGGCTCTGTGCTTTAAGCAAGAGTAATGTCTATTTTCTTACTCCCTGAGTAAGGAAACATCTTTGAGTTGTCTCTGATCCGGTGACAACTATCACATGTGTATGCCGAAAACCGACATTATTGAGAAGAACTTAATCTCTCACGTCCAGTTTGAACGTTAGGGTGGTGTGCCCACGCTTCTAGCCTAAAGTAGTTCTTGATTGCAAAGGACTTGGCGAGTACGCTAGTGGACTGGTAGGCGTGGCATTCACCAGCTAGCAATAGATCGTTGACATCTTTTTAGTTAACAACTTCGTAATTCCAGACTGTTCGTCTGAAGAGATGACGTAGGACGGTTTTGTCCGAACTTTTATAAAATGTGGTGTTACTTACTATTTTTTTATGTTTCACAATAGATTTAAAACCTAACACTCAAGTGTTGGAGTATATTACTAAAACTGACTAAGTAATATATTGGACCAGCAAAACTACTGCATTTCTAAACCAGAGTTGGTGCAGGAATCACTAGCTCGGAGGGCTCAACATTGAATAACATCCGTTGGTACGTATTGATAGGACATAACTAAGATCGATTCTTTTATCTGACATTAAAAGAATCTTGATCTCGATGGCTTGATGAAATGTAAAGCTTAATGAAGGTTTAAGAGGTATACACAAGTTTGTTTATCACTTTGAGATACTATGATGGTGAGTCTTACATGTACATGTATATCTGTATCTTGGGTGGTAGCAGCTTGTGTATGACTTCGAGTTCTTTGATTAGGTAACCATATCCAATATAGGATGGTGACATTCCCTAAGAAGCTAAAAAAGGTTCACTATGCGGAAGTCCTGCAGGATGGTTAAGTTCGAACATAAATGAAAACATATTGAGTGGTACTAATTAGGAATAAAAGATGTTAATTAATATGTAGGCTTGTCATAGCCTAAATTAATTAATGAATGTCTGTAACCTTAAATATGGGGAAATACCGAGCTCGTGCAACCCGTTCGTCATAACGTGGTAGCAAAGAGGTAGAATTGCATTGATTCTCTGGTGGCATGAATCAATATTAATTAATTAATTATATTCTGGGTTGAATATAAGAATTAATAGATTGATAGACCTTCTTTGCTATTTGCATACTAATCCCTGGTATGACCCATGAAAAGCTCAAGTGTTAGGAATATTATTAGAAATATTATAACCGCTTGATCTCAATTGTATGTTTCTTGGTTTTAGTGCACCAAAGCTTAGCCAAACTAGTTTCTACCAACTTAGAACCGTGTCAAATTGTAAAAGTCCTGTATAGAATACATTTACTCGAGTTGTAATGGAACTAGAAGAAAGGATCGAAGAATGTTGAAGAAGTTAGCATATTAGAAGATTGCTAAAGACACTAACAAACACTGAAAGGCTAGCTAACACATGAAGAATGCTGGAAGCTCTCAAAGGAATGCTGAAGAATTGAAGCAAGCTGTTGCTGAATCTCAGTAAGACTACTGAGATATCAGCAAACTAACAACTGCCAACAAATTCATAATAACAATCCACACTCAATATGAAGTCATGAAACAAAAGGATCCGAATCACAAGGAAACCCAACGAATCAGAAAGATGGATGATCAACAGACAAAAGGAAGGTTTCCAGATCTAAATTGAAAGATCCATTCTAACAAAGACGACTAAGATAAGGAGATCACCAATCAAAGATGAAGGAGACCAGAAGAGTCTCTGTGCTTCGCAGGAAAAGAAGGACGGAGATTGGCGAGTAGACTCTCTGTGTCTAACGGATAAGATTCAAACAACCGTTTGAATTTTCACCTATAAATCGGTGATATCAAAATGAGATTGAGAGGTTCGCAAAAAATCTACAACAAAGAAATTAGAAAGATCATAATATTCTCAATCTCACGCGAACTCACATTCGAGCATATATCTGATCAAGGCTTTGTTAAGATTCTTGTTAGAGAAATTCTTTCTTACTTTTGATGTTTTGGTGGGTCAAAGAATATAAGCCATCTTAGTCAGTTATTCCTGTTTCTAAACTTTAATCCTTGTATAGGATCGATCGAGTTGTAATAGAACTTAGATTGAAGATCGAGCAATGGAGAATGCTCAAGAACTAACTATCATCACGCCTAGCCTTAACCAAAAACTGAGTTGGAGCACTCTGTTTAAGGTCTAACCATACTGATAAGGAGAAGTCAGTATGAGGGCTTTCCCGAATTGACTAAGGAGAGGTCAGTTTAAGGGATTACCATACTGATGTGGGGAAATCAGTATGGTAAAAGTTTTGTTGAATTAAAGCTTATTTAGTTGGTCGATCATTGCTGAATTCTAGCATAGTCTAGCAACTCCGATGTAATGTCCTGTTTAGGAAATATATCGGGTTGTAATAGATTAGGAAGTGTTTGAGAAGACTGCTGAAGGATTTAGCAGGCGGAACGAAGAATATCAAGTTCAAGCAACTTTGGAATGCTAGAAGTATTCTCAGTAGATGGTAGCTGCTAGAGATATCAGCAGACAAAAATGACTTCTAGAGACGTTAGCGGTCAAGTGCTAAGAAGAATGATTGCTAAGGCGTTAGCAATCACATGCTGAAGGAAGAGACTGCTAAGGACAAGTGGTCAGCAGTCAGAAGCAAGTGATAGCAGAATGCTGAAGGAGTCAGCATTCGCTAGCATTCTAGCAAATTGCTAAACATTAGCAATCAGCAGATAAAGACTTAAGTGCTGAGGACGCATATGCTGAAGGAGTCAGCAGATTGAAGAGCAGATTGCTATAAGAGCCTAGCAATCAAAAGGCTTTGCAGAGTACTCCCAGCATTTTCCGATAGAATGCCTAGCAGGAGATACTCAGCAGATACTTGCAAAAGACGCTGTTCTGACAGAAAGTACAACCAAGGACGAAAGCCTTACCAGAAGTAGGTAAAAAGGAACTTTACACGCCGGAAAGGACGAAAAAACAATGTACTCTCTTGGACGAAGGAGCCGTTGTGTCTAACGGGTATGGAGATTCTAAGTTTGAATCTCCAAATATAAAAGACACGTCCAAACAGAGAGAAGACAACTACTTAACTCTCGAATCAACTCGCACATTTACAGAGCGAACCAAAAAGGATTCCTTTGACAAAACAAAAAAAGCAAAAGAGAGTAGTTAGTTTAGAGCTCACATCTGAGAATATTGAAAGCTCTCAACAACCGCCGTAGTGTCCCCATTCAATATCTGACACTTCATTGAAGAGATTCCTTGACTTAGCTTAAGAATCTTCAATCATTGGGATACCTTCCAAATCAGGAAACATCCAGTAGTCATTTTTTGGAAAGAATTGACTCCGACGGGCTTTAGCCGCAAACCAAATAGAGTTTGAAGAAAACTATAAAATCTCCATTGCAGCGAAGGACAAGTTTTACGAAGGTGCGCCCTTGATTTGGCCGGAACTGCTACTGCTAAGAGAGTGAAGTAACGGAGGATAGCTTTGTGGTGGCCGGCTCAAAAGCTCACCGCCTGCTACAAGTATTCGGCGAATCTTTGTCTTTCACATATATTTTTAGTGGAATTCTCAGCGTTACTATTGTGGACTGGACATAGATCTTCTTGATCGAACCACTATAAATATTGTGTGTTCTTCACTATTTTATTGTGTTCTGTTCATTGATTTGAATCCTAGCAACCCAAGTTGCTAGAGTATACCTGAAGAAAACCCTAAGTACGATTCTGAGATTAAACATTTAATAAGAACTTAAGTGTAAGATAATATTTTTACTTCCGCTGCATTCGTGTATGTTTGTTGTTCGATATTCACGACGACGACGACTCTGATCCGGGACCAACAAGTGGTATCAGAGCGGTAAGTTGTAAGAGTTGCTGCTTCTGAGTTGCTTCGACCAGATCTTTGTTTGTTCCTTGCACTATATTTTGTTCTTTTGTGTATCTAGCTCAGGAACTTCAAGGTTGACAAGATGAATCATACTTTGCCGAAGTATACAAAGGAGAAGTTCAAGTCATGGCAAAAGCTTGCCACCATCCAGCTGCAAAGCATACATCCGGAGATGGTGGATGTTTTTGCGAAAGGTCCAATCAAAATTATGAAAGCTAACACTTTTGTAGGGCCGGCTACCGATGGACAACCGAGACCTCAAATGGTCGTGAAGCCGTTTGATGAATACACAGTTGAAGATAAGAAGAGAGCTCAGTTGGAGCACTTAGCGAAGAAGCTAATCCTGGATTCTTTGCCGCCGTTGATGGCAGATAAAGCTTTGGATTTTGATACAGCCAAAGAAATGTGGGATTATGTTTGCGAATCCTCCCAGGAGACAGACCAGATGAAGCGCAACAAGCTACAGGTAGCTGTTGACAAGTATGAATCTTTCTCTATGATTGCAGGAGAATCCATCCAAGCTATGGAAGAAAGATTCAACACCATTATCGGAGAACTCTGGAATCTAGGAAAGACGTACGATAATGGCAAGATGAATAACAAGATCATCTCGAAACTCTTTCCACGGGAGGATTGGTTCGTGAAGATGACGAGCTTGAGCGAGAAAGACCTTAGCCAAATGACCACATCTGAGTATTTGCTCAACTTAAAACCCATGAATTCATTATACAACAACCAAAGAAGAACGAAGCCGCTACTGCGTAGACTTCATCATCATCTGCTGTACCCCCAGAGGATCTAGCATTCTTCGTGAAAAGAGATAAATAACAAGATCATCTCGAAACTCTTTCCACGGGAGGATTGGTTCGTGAAGATGACAAGCTTGAGCGAGAAAGACCTTAGCCAAATGACCACATCTGAGTATTTGCTCAACTCAAAACCCATGAATTCATTATACAAAAACTAAAGAAGAACAAAGCTGTTGCTGCGTAGACTTCATCATCATCTGCTGTACCCCTAGAGGATCTAGCATTCTTCGTGAAAAGAGATGTTTCCAAATGGAAGACGAAGAAGCCCTTCCGTCCTCATGAGAGATCAGCTCCTGCTTCTCTAGCAAAGGAAGTAGTTCCATCCTCCAGCATGCAACCCGAGGATCTGAAGATAAGTGAGCTCGAAGAGTAAATGCGAAAGCTTCAGAAATTGATGCTAGAAGCTAAAGCTGAAAAAGAAGCCAAGGAAGCTAAGCATACTTCATCATCCACTCGCTCCATAGAGAGAAAGCTAAGGACATGCTTCGAGTGTAATTCTCCAGATCATCTTAAGCATGAATGTGCTAGAGTAAGTCAGGAAGAAAGAGAGCGCCTCAAGCAAAGGTTTGAGAGAAGAGCGGTTCGAGCGACCACAAGAGCCCTGCTGACCAATACCGAAGTGCTAGACATTCCTGATAATGAGGAAGAATATTATTCCTCAGAGGAAGATGATAAGGAAGCCATGCTGGTTTTGATGGACGATATTATGGAAGATCAGTTTGCTAATGTTGATGCTGATGCTGAACAGAGTGCTGAATCGGCTCTAGCAGTCGATGCGAATGAGGTACCATCTACTAGCACTTCTAGCTTAGCAATCATGTCATGCATGAATCGGATGAATCCTTTCTAGATTCTGAGGATGATTATCTCACGAAGCTTTCTATTGAATTTTCAAAGATGTATGAAATCAAGAATGCTATCGTTGGAGAGAACACCTCACTCAAATTAAAAGTTACATCTTTGGCTGAGAAGTCGAAAGACTAAGGTTCGAAAGTGAGGATTTCTCGAAACTTAAAGCTGATTTCTCCAAGCTTTCTAAAAATTTTCAAAATCTTGAAAAGGAGAATCTTGCTTTAAAGAACATACCTAAAGAGGATTGTATATGTGCTTATACATCCAGTAAGGCAGTTCTTAGTGCTATTGTGAGCCAACAAAGAAAACATTTTGATAAATCAGGATTGGGCCTTGGTTGTGAAGCAAAATTCTCTTAGGGTGCCTTGAATAAGAATGCTGAGTTTTCTAAGCAGAGAAAGATATCAATCGTTTCTGCTAGAAAATTGAATGTTGAAAAAAGAAAGGATAAGGTAAATGCTGAGTCATCATCTGCTAGGCAGACAGATTGGCATAGCATGCATGCCTCTGCTGGACCTCAGCAGAATACTCAGAGGATGCCTGCTAGGCATGTTAATGCTAGATCTTAGCAGGCTACCCAGAGAGTGCCTGCTAAGCATACATTTGCTAGATCTGAGCATAGTACCCATATGATGTCTGCTAGATATCACTCAGCAGTGCCAAGGAGGAATGTTGAGCATTATATTTCAAATGCTAGGATAGCATATCCATCATTTACTAACGGCAAGCAGGTAGCATACCATACTGTAAGACCACAATACACTAAGTACACACCACATAGGAGAAATACCTATGTGAGGCCCGAGTCCAATCGATTTCCATTTCCAAGGACTAGGAAGGCTAAGCACACAACTCCACCTAGATCTAATTTTGCGAAGCATACTTATCCAAAGGTCGAGAAGGTTATGAAGAGTGATATCAAGAAGCCAATCTTGAAAATCACAAAGATGTGGGTTCCAAAAGGAACTATGATCCACGCTAATCCCGCAGGACCCGATACAAAGTGGGTACCTAAATCAATGTTTTGATTGTTTTACAGGGACATGATCCAAGTCTTAAGACATCAAGTATGCCAAATGAGTGGATCCTAGATAGCGGCTGTTCAGCGCACATGACGGGAGATGAAGAGTTGTTTTCAGACATTCAAAGAATTTATGGCTCCACAGTCATGTTCGGCGACAACAGCAAAGGCAGAGTAATTGGGAGAGGAAGCATAGAACGAAATGGACTAAGGATTATCAATGTTGCCCTCGTATCCAATCTCAAACACAATCTGCGAAGTATTAGCCAGCTATGCAAAAATGGGTATACCGTTTCTTTCATTAATACTGGTTGCTCCATTGCTGACAATGCTACAGGTGAAATAAAGCTTAGAGGCATCCGCAAGGGTGGCCTATATATCGTTGATTAGCAAAGTGGCCAGCAACATTCTTGTTTTGTAGCATTGAATAGGGAAGAAACCAATTGGCTATGGCATAAGAGGTTAACCCACCTGAATTTCAAGACCATCAACCACCTAGCCAAGGACAAGCTTGTTGAAGGATTGCCTGCTGAGACTTTCCGAAAGGAAGTTGTGTGCAAAGCTTGCCAGCAAGGAAAGCAGACCAAGGCATCTTTCAGATCAAACCCGGAGAAGGCCACCTCAGAGAGAATCCTAGAGCTTTTGCACATGGATTTATTTGGCCCAGTCACTCCAGCCACTGTTAGTAAAAAGATTTATACACTTGTGGTTGTTGATGACTTTTCCAGGTACACATGGGTTTGTTTGCTGAGAACCAAAGTCGAAGTCAAGCTCATCCTACCGGAGCTAATCCTCAACGAGCAAAATAGCAAGGAGATTACAGTGAAGAGGATTAGATCTAATAATGGAACCGAGTTTTGCAATGGGATCTTGATGGATTTTTGCGCCGAATCTGGTATCGGGCATGAGAAATCCACTGCTAGGACCCCCAGTAGAACGATCTAGCAGAAAGAAGGAACCGAACATTGAAGGAAGCTGTGCGGTCAATGCTCGCTGATTCCGGTCTAAGTGGAAATTACTGGGGCCAAGCAGTCATGACAGCTTGCTATACACAGAATAGGAGCACAATCAATGGTAGATTCAATAAGACTCCTTATGAAGTGTACATTGGTCATAAGCTTTCTATTACTCATCTACGTGCTTTTGGTTCGACATGTTATATTCATAACAATGGGAAATCGAAGCTTAACACTTTTTCTCCTAAGTCTGATGAAGGTGTGTTCCTGGGATATGGACACCCATCTTACAAGGGTTATAGAGTGTTAAACAAGACGACTCAAGTTGTGGAAATAACATGCAATGTTATTTTTGATGAGTCTATCTTACTGCGCAGAGTTATAAGAGAGAAAGAGGATAGCAATCATGAGACTAATGATGTCAATGGTCAATCCATCTTGAATTCTTTCGAAAATATGAGGATTGATTCGACTAAGTCTATGAGTGATTGTAATCCAATCTAGACGCACTCAGCAGGTGACCAGACTGCTGATCGGGCCGATGATGCTAATGATCATGTTGAGGCCACCCCATCATTTTATCTTAATGATAATTTGGATATTCCGGAATTGCTTGAAGAAGTAGATGAAGAAATTCCAGATCGAGGATGCGTTGCTGAAGAAGGACTAGACGCTATTGAAGGCGTTGCTGAGGACTTTGTCAAAGACGATGCTGTGATTCCAGCTGCTGAAGTTCCAGTTGCTGAAGTCCAGGATGCTGATGTTCCTGTTGCTTAGGTACCGAATGCTGAGGTACCGGATGCTGAGCCATAAGTGATTGCTGAGGAGAATGTTCTAACAGAGAACAATTCAACAGGAGAAGCTAGCAATGTTACACTAGAAACCAACAACCAGAGACCAAGATGGCTACGCGATCATCCTTTGGATGCCATTCTCGATGATGTCAATGATCCAGTAAGGACGCGTCAAGGAAATGCGATGCTAGCTTGTTATATTTTTCATGAGGAGCCTACGAAGGTTGAAGACGCTTTACAATCTCCAGATTGGGTGAAAGCTATGCAAGAGGAGCTTGCTGAGTTCACGCGCAACCACGTTTGGGATTTGGTGGACAAACCCGAACACCAGAGTGTTATTGGAACCAAATAGGTGTTCAAAAATAAGAAGGACGAGTTTGGAACAGTCGTTCGAAATAAAGCTCGTCTCGTTGCAAAGGTCTATAGACAATGCGAAGGAATTAATTACGATGAGACGTTTGCTCCAGTAGCTTGTTTGGAGGCAATAAGATTATTCCGAGCATATGCTTCACATCATGAGTTCTCTGTGATGCAGATGGATGTGAAGAGTGCCTTTCTTAATGGTGAGCTCAAGGACGAAGTGTACGTTGAGCTACCACCAGGCTTCGAACAAGGAAATCAAGTTTATAGGCTCAGGAAATCCTTATATGATTTGAAGCAAGCACCGAGGGCGTGGTATGGAACCTTGTCCAAATTCTTTCTGGACAATGGCTTCAAGAAGGGGAAGATTTACCAGACCCTCTTCTGCATTAAAGACGAATGAAGCATATTGCTCGTACAGATATATGTCGACGACATTATCTTTGGATCTAAGAATTCAAACTTGTGCGACAAGTTTTCGAAGCTTATAACGAGTAATTTCTAGATGAGTATGATGGGCAAGATGTCGTACATTCTAGGACTTCAAGTTCAGCAATCGAGTGAAGGAATTTTCATTCACCAAAGGAAGTACACTCGCAATCTGATTGCTAAGTATTGTCCAGAAAAGACGAAGAGTTTGAGGATTCCAATCAGCACGAGTTGCCAGATCTCCATTGATGAAAGAGGATAACCTGTGAATCCCACACTGTATCGAGGTATCATCGGATCCTTGCTTTACTTAACAGCTAGCAAACTCGATATTTCTTATTCTGTCGGTGTATGCACGAGATATCAAGCAAATCCAAAGAAGTCACACTTGGATGTTGCTAAGAGGATTATCCGATACCTCAAATGTACCGAAGGTCTAGGAATTTGATATCCAAGGTGCGATGGGCTAGCACAGAGTGGTCCGATTCAGACTTCGGGGGATGCAAGATTGATCGGAAGAGCACCAGCGGGACATGCCAATTCCTTGGACATAAGCTGATCAGTTGGTTTAGCAAGAAGGAACACTCAGTGGCTAGTCTACTACTGAAGCTGAATACGTAGCAGCCGGTAGTTGTTGTTCTCAAGTCTTGTGGATTCGGCAGCAATTTCTAGATTATGACATTCCTTCTGAATGTGTGTCGATCTACTGTGACAACAATAGTGTTATGTGCTTAACAAAGAACCCCTTTCATCATTCAAGAATGAAGCATATTGATATCCGACATTATTTTATCCGAGATCGTCAGGAGAAGAAGGATATTGATATTCAATATATATGCACTGAAGATCAGCTAGCAGATATCTTCACCAAGCCACTTGCTAAGGCTCGTTACAAATAACTTTGTCTAAAGTTAGGCCTCATGGAGCTGGAAGATGCTGTGGATGAATGAGTATTAAGTTCTCATTCTTTCTAGATTTCCGAATTTCTGGTTTTCTTGAAGACGACAGAGAGAAATGTATCCTAGCTTACATTTTGTTTTGCTGAGTCTGTTGCTGAAGATTGTTGCTCAGATATTGTGCCAAGCAATTGGATGCTGAGTCCTAGCTCTAAGCAGATCCTAAGAGGTTTTCTCACAACAAGTGATTCAGACGTTTGCTAGAAGGTGAATGTTGTGTTCAAGCTCTCAGCAGTTTCTAAGTATTATACTAGCAAGTGGTACAAACGGTTGATGAGAAATGTTTGCTAAGTCCAAGCTCTTAGCAGACAAGATGTGAATGCTATGCTACAAGCATTACGATTGGTGCCAGCAATTGACGCAGTGGATGTTAGATTCTGGATGCTAGATTTTGTGGATGCTAGGATCCGGATGCTGAATCCATGCAGATTATTTGATTGCTAATGACTTCTATGCCAGCAGATTGCTGAGTCCAAGCTCTCAGCAGTCTTCAGAAGTCAAAGCGGGAAGTTTTAAATTTGAATTGATGGGTCCGACATAGTGCATTTAATGCGTGCAAATGGTTGCGTCAAACCAGGAGGCGACACATCAAAAGCACTCGAGTGTTTTGGGGCGTAGGTTACCATACGAAAGGACTCGCCAAATCTGAGCCGTTGAGTGGATTTGAAGAGGTGTTTCCCCAGTCGTCGGATCATTGTCCAGAAGGTATAAACCTTTCATTTCATTCATCGTTCAAACCTTCTTAACTTTGAATTTGAAATCCCTAGAATTTCTAAGCCTTCCAAACACTCCCAAATTCAACACTTCGAAATTCTTCCAAATTTCTCAACATGTCTAATCCTGAATCCTCCACCCCATCTGAAACTCCGATTAAGTTTTACTTCAAGCCTACTCCAGACTTGACGTTGCATGAGAGACATGCACCGGAGTTTACCAACATTGCGTCGAAGGACGATGTTGAAGAAGAGATCCCCTACTCCCACCTGGTTGCTCTTGCCAAGAAGAAAGAACAATCTGGGTTATCGAAAGCCCAGAGGCGCGTGGCACAAGTGATGAAAGATAGGATCCTGTACACTCCTCTCGCTGCGATACAGTTTCCAGAATGGGTGATGAACACCATGGTACAGGTGCAGGTAGTCCAGTATCTATCTGTTGAGCCTACAAAATTCCGACCACATATGGTCTCGAAATTCGATGCGGGGGCTGTCTTTGATGATCGTCACATGTTTTTCACAACCTCTGTGTTCGGGACCCTCATCAAGGTAATCACCGCTGCCCTTGCAGAGACATTTGGGCTTCACAATTAGGGTGAACGTGTCTCCACATATAAGGTGGTTAATACCGAGGAGATGAAGGCTTGGTGGAACGAGTGGAAAAGGCCGGAGGTGCAGGAGGACCCGAAACATCCTTGGAAGGTAGCCACTCCGATACATCATTTAAGGGAGGACTACAGACTCCTTGCTGGATCGTATTCGGAACTTTCTGCCAAGAAGTATGTCGTGATGATGGCATTGGTTGATGGGTTCAATGGGAACTGGGCGCAATTCTTTTTTGTGCAGTGGTTGGACCAAACCAAAAAGAATTTGAAGATGAAGGAAGAAGAAACCTTCATGTCCAACGTTAATTTTTGACAGAAGATTAGCAAGTTCCTTGAGACAATCATTCCGAAGGAGGAACTTGACAAGGGTGAGGCTTTACTGAATACCGATTACATTCCCCTGTGGAAGAAGCAGATGACCCCAACACAGCCAACCCTAGCAGCCAAGACACCCTCTACTGGTTAGATGCTGCTACAACAAGCTACTCCACTATCTGCTGAGGAGATTGCTAATCTCCAGAAAGCTGCTGAAATAGAGCAATGCTTTCAACACTTGGAGGAGAAAGAGAAGCTTGGAGATCTGTCGATCGAGCAGATTGAGGAAATAATGGAGAAGAAGCAAGCAGAACAACCAACAACGGTTTTGGGTCTAAATTCTGTGCCAATTCCCAAGAAAAAAAGATCAGATGTTGCATCTGCTGAGAAGAAGAGGATGCGCAGACGTCTTGTTAAGACTGCTGAACAAGAAAAAGCTGAGAAGGAAGCAGCAGCGAAGGAGGCTGCTAAGAAGAAAGCTGAGGAAACTCCCACTTCCGAAAGACCCTTAGAAGAGAGATTGAAAGGGATAAGGAAGAGGAAAGCCAAAAAGAAGGAGGAGGAGAAGAAGAAACACAAGAAGCAAATGGAGAGGCTTACTTTGGAAGCCAGGGATAGGAATTTCGAGCAAGCCAAGCAGCGTGCTGATGAACGTGCTTCTAAGAAAGCGGCTGTTGATCAGCAAGCAGCCAAGAAAGCTGTTGCATTGATAGCGAAAGCAGTTGAGGACGCACGACAACAAACAGTTGAAGCTGTCAAGAAATGGAAAGAGAAGGTGGTTCCTGCTGTTCCCACTCCCACACCAGCAATAGCAGAGGAGATTGTCATCGAGGAGGAAGCGATGACCGATCAAGACCTTGAGAGGCTGCTGGAGATCGGAGCTTTTGACGCTCCACACCGCCCTCTTGGTCAAGGTGGAGTTTCAATAAAGGAGCCTACTGACGCTCAAGGAGGAGACATCAATGATAAAGAGGTTGTTTTTGAGTAAGCCTCTGGGTCATGAAGGAATGCTGAGGCAGGTGCTGAAGTACATGCTGAGGAAGCATCTAAGGTTGCTGAAGGGACAGGTGCTGAGCCAGTGGCTAGCACTTCTGAAAGAGGAGAAGGAGCGGATGCTGAGGCAAGGCCAGAAGAGGTTGCCGAACTAGATTCAGCATTCTTTGCCTCGTGCTTTTCGGAATCAGACTCGGATGGAGAATCTACCGACATTTTTAATGCCAATCTGTTAAGAAAAATTTCAACCCAGGACAACGAAACTCTCCGAGTTCCTTTCAAAGGACTCCCAGGCCCAAGGTTCAAGCTCAGGAGAGTGGCACAACTGTGTGCCCCTGTATTCCTTGCTGAGGAGGTAAATTCTGATATCTTCCCTATGGCGTTTGAGATTGAAGAATTTGTGAATGCAGAGATCGAAAGGGATATTGCCAACACCTTTTATGTTGAGTTAGATCAAGATACATCCGAAGGCCAGGTGTTGGGCAAGGAATTCAGGAGATGGAAGTTTTTTGATTACGTGATGCATCAGCTCTCATTTGAAGAGAGGATGTTGATAATCATTACTAGAGGTCTAAATTACTGGAGGCTAGAAGAGCAGTGGGCAAATGATTGGATTGATCAAGTGGCTGGATCCAAGCAATTCACAGACAAGCAGGTGTTTGCTCGTCTTCAAGCGATTCGAGCTCACAGGCTGTTCTCCGAGTCACAATCCTTGCCGATGTCTACTTTTGCTCCAGATGGGTACTCCGATGCTAGAATTGAGCTGTCTAAGCACCAGGCATGAGCAGCTGCTGAGTAGAAGAGACGTCAGTTCGAGTATGAGAAATACAAGAAGGAAAGGCTGATGGCCATGATGGCTGCTGAAATAGCTGAGCGAGAGGTCGCAGAGCTGGATGCTCGAGATCGAAGGATTGTCAAGTTTCTGGAAATTGACATCCTTGATGTGATAAAAGAAGAGAGGGAAAAGGCTGCCGAGACTGCTGAAATCAATGAAGCAGTCAAGCGTATAATGGATGAGGAGGCTCGCTACTTGGATGCCCAAGCTGCTATAGCTCAAACCAAGAGCAGTGTCATGCTTTTATTTTCTGAAGAGGCTCGCTACTCCGCTGCTCAAGGAGAGCTTATCCAAGCCAAGGAGTCAGCAGAGCGGTTAATTGATGAAGAAGCTCTTAATCTGGGTGCTTACGGAGGTGTGAATGTTGAGATAGAAGAAGTAACCACTGCTGGAAGTCGGGAGCTTGTGATTGCCATAACTTCTTCATTCGATGTTACCCCGGTAAGCGCTTACGACTTTCCATCCTACTTAAACTCTGCTGTCCAATTCGCTGTACAAAACGCTATATCTTCTATAAATGAGCGAATGGCGATGGAGGCTACTGATATAAGGAGGGAAGTTGAAGACGTCAGGAGTGGAGTTTCTGAGGTCAGAGCAGAAGTAGCTAAAGTCAAAGTAGACGTCTCCGAGGTGAAAACCAACATAGACGTGCTAAAAGAAGATGTTGCTGAATCCCAGAAACAGGTAGAGCAAAATGTCAACTCTTTTTCAACCACCTTTTTTGCTGAAATCAAAGAGGGGGGAGAGAGGAGATTTGCTGAAACAAAGCAGAGGAAAAAGGAAGAAGAAGCACTTGCTGCTGCTGCTGAAGAGCGTAGACTTGCTCTGGAGGAGTTGAAAAAACAAGAGATGGAGCTGAAGATCAAAATGCTAGAGATGGAGAATGAAAAGATTGCTAAGAAGTTGGAGAGGTAAGCAGCAGAGCGAGAAGCTAGCAAAGCATACTTGGAGAAATTTGTGCACATGGTCGTTGGCAAATTCGATGAGTATGACAAAGGAAAGAAGCCTGCTCCTGACTCTTGAGTTCTAACTTCTTATCTTAGCAAATCTTTTGTAACATTTCTTTTGATCTTTTCTGATTTCATTGTACTTGTAATGATCACTCATATGAATGAAATCGGATCAGACTTAGACAATTTCTCATTGTCCACTTCTGATTTTTGCTGTGTGTCTTAGTCGATATACACTTTCTGTGTACTCAACAAAAATGCATGTGGATGCTGAGATTAATTGTCTCGTGATTGGTTAAGTAAAATTCTTATTTAATTGGATGCTAGAATTCCTAGCATATTCCGAAATAGCATTTTTACTTATGTTTTTAATCGAGAAATATTTCCCAACAATTATTGAGGTGGAATTTTATTAAAACCAATCATGCTACAACTAAGTTGGATAAAATCTGAGTTTAGACTGCTAGAATAGCTTTGGTATTTAGAAATTTTTTGAAAACTCAGAAATTTTTCCTCTTAGATTCAGCAAGCGATAGAAAGCTTTGATCGCACCAAAAAGGGGGAAATTGTTGGGAATTAATTGCGAATTCCTCCCTTAGGATCAATACTGTAAAAGTTTTGTTGAATCAAATCTTATTTTGTTGGTCGATCGTTGCTGAATTCTAGCATAGTCTAGCAACTCCAATGTAATGTCATGTTTAGGAAAAATATCGAGTTGTAATAGATTAGGAAGTGCTTGAGAAGACTGCTGAAGGATTCAACAGATAGAATGAAGAATATCATGTTAAAGAAACTTCGGAATTCTAGAAGTATTCTCAGCAGATGGTAGCTGCTAGAGATATCAGCAGACAGAAATGACTACTAGAGACGTTAGCGGTCAAGTGCTAAGAAGAATGATTGCTAAGGAGTTAGCAATCACATGCTGAAGGAAGAGACTGCTAAGGACAAGTGATCAGCAGTCGGAAGCAAGTGATAGTAGAATGCTGAAGGAGTCAGCATTCGCTAGCATTCTAGCAGATTGCTAAGCATTAGCAATCAACAGATAAAGACTTAAGTGCTAAAGACGCATATGCTGAAGGAGTCAGCAGTTTGAAGAGTAGATTGCTAGAAGAGCCTGGCAATCAAAAGGCTTAGCAGAGTACTCCCAGCATTTTCTGATGGAATACCTAGCAGGAGATACACAGCATATACTTGCGAAAGACGCCCGTTCTGACAGAAAGTACAACCAAGGACGAAAGCCTTACCCGAAGTAGGTAAAAAGGCACTGTACACGCCGAAAAGGACGAAAAAGCAAGTTACTCTCTTGGACGAAGGAAGCGTTGTGTCTAACGGGTATGGAGATTCAAAGTTTGAATCTCCAGATATAAAAGACAAGTCCAAACAGAGAGAAGACAACTACTCAACTCTCGAATCAACTCGCACATTTATAGAGCGAACCAAAAAGGATTCCTTTGACAAAAAAAAAGGCAAAAGAGAGTAGTAAGTTGAGAACTCACATCTGAGAATATTCAAAGCTCTCAACAACCGCTGTAGTGTCCCCATTCAATATCTGACACTTCATTGAAGAGATTCCTTGACTTAGCTCAAGAATCTTCAATCATTGGGATACCTTCCAAATCAGGAAACATCCAGCAGTCATTTTTTGGAAAGAATTGACTCCGACGGGCTTTAGCCGCAAACCAGATAGAGTTTGGAGAAAACTATAAAATCTCCATTCCAACGAAGGACAAGTTTTACGAAGGTGCGCCCTTGACTTGGCCGGAACTACTGCTGCTAAGAGAGAGAAGTAACGGAGGATAGCTTTGTGGTGGCCGGCTCGAAAATTCACCGCCTGCTACAAGTGTTTGGCGAATATTTGTATTTCACATATCTTTTTAGTGGAATTCTCAGTATTATATTGAGGAGTGGATGTACATCTATTTGATCAAACCACTATAAATATTGTGTGTTCTTCACTATTTTATTTGGTTCTGTTCATTGATTTGAAACCTAGCAAATCAAGTTGCTAGAGTACTCTTGCAGAAATCCCTAAGTACGATTCTGAGCTTAAACATTTAATAAGAACTTAAGTGCAAGATAATATTTTGACTTCCGCTGCATTCGTGTGTGTTTGTTGTAGGGTTTGAGTTTACGATGGACAACACGAGTTGTCATTATGAATTTCTTGCCAAGGATTGTTCTTAGGATACCAGGAATAAATTTCAATTAAATAAACCATGCGAATCCTATTCATGCTCCTACAAAATTAATTGCAGAGGATGGATCTAGAGAATACCTGATTTCACCGTTTGATCTACAGGACAGATCGGAGAATAACAACGATGAAATAGATCTGGATCTGGATCTGGATCTTGGATCTGAACGCCGGCGATGAACGGTTGTTCCTACAGATCTGATCTTCTGATCTGTTCCCTTGCTCCTTGGAAATCTGGTGAGGATTATCTACCAAGTTGAATCCGAGATCTGGAGAAATCGATCAGTTTCTCCCTACAGGATCAGCCGTCGCCCCCTCTCTCAAATTATACTGAAAACCCTAGTTTTCAACAACACTTGACTACTAATGATCTTATAGAGAGAAGGCCTATTTATAGTGTTAGGGTTTTGAGAAACACTAACCCTAATGGGCTCTGAGCAGTTAATGGGCCAGACCAGGGATCAGATGCAAATAATAAAGTGGGCCCTCTTTATTAATTAATCCTTCCTTGTTCAATTCAGAACATAATTAATTAATAAAACATTGTTTTAACCTTCACCACGGTAACAATGCTGACTCGCCCCTTTATTACCACGTTATTAGGAACGGGTTGCACCAAACTAACATGATCCACATATTTAAGGTTTTAGACCTTCATTAATTAATTTGGCCTATGACAATTAACCACAATTAATTAATCTCTTATTTCATGAGTTACACCACTCACTCCTTTTCACTTATGCCTGAATTAAATAATTCAACCTGCAGGGTTTAGCATAATGAACCTTGTGAGCTCCTCAGGGAATGTCACCATCCTGAAATGGATATGCTTACCAAAACGTCCAGACTAAGCAGGCCACACACAAATTGCCAACACCCAAAATACAAGTATTAGAGTACATGTAAGACTCGCCACTCTAGTAAATTAAAGTGTGGTCAATCTGTGTGTGCCCCTTATCCTTCAGTTAGGTTTAAGATCATAAGAAGTATGTTAGGGATCTGGCTCATTCGTATGTCAATGTGAATGGCACATCCCACTGTTGATCCCATCAATACATAACAATGTACCGGCACATCAAGTAGCTAGGATAAGCCCACTTATGAACCGATGTGTCGCAGCTTAGACCGACAGCCTATCCAGGGACCGTCTCAGCTGTGATACTGTTTATATCTCGCTAGGTCAAACGATTCATATGATCCTCTGTGATCTACTACACACCATATGATCATCCCTATAGGCGAGATAATAGGATATTATAGTTCGTTGTATGTTTGTTCCATCAGACAGCGAGCATTGTTGCGGCAACATATATGAAGAACATTGTACAAAACACTTAATCATATATGCTTTCAGTATATAATTCCAACATTTGTTGTTCGATATTGACCACAACGACTCTGATTTGGGACCAACTGAGTCTGACGACAAGTTAGTGTATCGTACACTTACAATGGGCAGAGCAGAAAGGAAACCTAAGGCATGGGCTATGATTGGACAATATAATCCATGAATCTAACGTCTGGATTTATGTGTCTAACGGATAGAAATAAAAATTTCCATAGGCTCACCTCTCTATATAATGACCTGCCCTCTCAACCTTAATAGGTTACCTGAACAGAATTCGAAATCTACTAACCTAAAGAGACAAAGGGCATATTCATGTCATCTCTCCCACTAAACTCTCTCGGAGTTTTTCCATGTTGTAAACACGAGACTTGAGTCTCCGACTCAAGTTACCCACCGTGCTATCTTCTCCTAGGACGAGGCCAAAGCTTTGAGCTAAGGCCTAGTTTGGTGAATATATTTTCTGAGATATATTCATAGCAGTCAGTTTCCTAGTCTGGGATTCTGATTATCACGGGCGTAAGCCGACCACCTGAGTTCTGGGAAGAACCATTAAATGTTCAACCATTTTGGGAAGAATTAGTAAACATCCACCCACCAGAAAGGAGGCTGTGGGGTGCGTCCCCACTTTAACCTGATGACTGAGTCTACAAGGAGTTCCTAGATGAGTGCCACAGCTGAATGGATGACGGAGGTGCCATGAACTGTGTATAGATCGTAAGGAGGCTTGTATTCACTCAGTAAATTATCCAGACCTTGCGTTGGAAGAGTGGATGTAGGATATTGAAATCCAAAACCACTATAAATCTTTGTGTGCTACTTTACTACTTTCTATATACTTGCTCCGTTTTTCTATTTCGTAAACTGATTACTCGAGCCTTCAATACTTGTCCAAGTATTGAAGTGTAAAAACTGTGAAACTGACTTAAGATGGAATAGAGACTTAAGCTTAAACTGACTGCACAAAAAACTGAATCTGCCCTGTTTATACGAACCAGTGCTTGTGCTTACATTTTCTTCCGCTGCATACTCAAAACCTTCTGCTGCACATATTGCACTCTGATTTCGGAACCAACAAGTGGTATCACGCGCTATGGTTCTTACAGACTACAGTTGTGTTCAGTCACTTTGGACCAGATCTCTCTTTTCTGCGCTTGGTTCTATTTTTCTGCACTTGGTTTCTGTTTTGTGTGTTTTAAGCTTAGATCACGAAACTTCCAAAGTACTCATCAGAAGATTTTGAGATATGGAAGAAACGTTCGTTGATCATGCTGAAGAATGTCCATCCAAAAATGGCAGAGGTTCTATCTACCGGACCAATAAAGATCACTAAGATGAATGCTCAGCTTGGAGGAGTAGAAGGTCAAGAGATAGTGGAGAAGCCTTATGCAGAATGGACAAACGACGACAAAGGATGCGGTGGCCATGGAACTTATCTTACAATCCTTGCCAGCGCCACTAGTTGTTGAAGCCTTAGAGCACAATAATGCCAAGAAGATGTGGGAATTTCTTGGCTCACTTAGTCAAGAAACAGCTCAGATGAAGCGAAATAAGCTTAAAAAATATGTGGAGAAGTATGAATCTTTCCAAATGCTTCCTGGCGAAAATGTCAAATTTATGGAAGCATGATTCAACGCTATTATCTGCGAGCTGAAGAACTTGGGGAGAACATATGAAGTTGTTGATATGAATGCAAAAATTCTCTCCAAGATGCCCAAGGAGGATTGGTTCGTCAAAGCCACCAGCTTGAAGGAGAAAGACCTCTCCCAGATGATGACCAATGACGTGTTTGCCCAACTTCAAGCCGACGAATGGGATATCCAAATTGCGAACATGAATGAAGTAGTGCGAAGTGTCAGCACACATCCAGAAGGAGATGCTGCCTTTTTCGCAAAAAGGGAGTTTTAGAGAAGGCCTCAAAAGCCTTAACAAGTTGACAGAACTTCTGGACAAGCGTCCACATCTAAGTCAGCACCAACACTTTCTTACCAAAAAAAGGAGGAAGAGAGCTCAGTTGAAGAGCTTGAAGAACAAATGAGGAAGCTGACTAGACCTCTTGAGATAGCCAAATCCAAGAAGGAAGGTTCACAGTCAAGTGAACTGAAGTTCAGCGACAGACCTCCCAGAGGTTATTTTGAGTGCAACTCTCAAGACCACCTTAAGTACGAGTGCCCACTAGTTTCCAATAAGGAAAGGGAGCGCTTGAAGAGGGTGTTTCAAAAGAAAGCCTCCAGAGCAGTTGCCAAGGCCATGCTTACCAGAACTGAGGTGCTTGACATCTCAGACAATGGCAAAGGCTACTACACGTCAGACGACGAGGCGGTGGAAGAAGCCTTCCTGGTACTGATGGCAAAGCTGACAGAAATGGAAGAAACTGAAACTGAGTCTACAATCCAAGTAAATCTCCCCAACTCATTTTCTATTCTTATAGCATGCATAGAAGACAACTCTGAATCCTATTGCTCAGATTTAGAGGATGTTACTCTTGTAACTTTGAATAGAGAATTTGCTAAGTTTTATGAGTTAAAAATGTCTTGGCATGTAAAAATGCTTCACTGAAACTGAAAGTTTCAAAACTGACTGAAGAGATCCAAGGATCTAAGTCAGTAAGTGAAGACTTAGCTAAACTTAGAGAAGAGCATTCTATGTTACTTGAATTGTTTAAATCTATGTATGAAGAATGCGCATCTCATAAACTGAAAACTGCTAGTGATAAAAAACTTATCTGTTCACTCTACTCTAGTACTAGAAAAGCTTCAGAAGCTCTAAGTTTACAAAGACATTCCTCTGATAAGTCAGGTTTTGGTTTTACAGAGAATAGCTTGAGCAATCAGACTTCTTCTTCTGAAACTGGGAATGTCTCGAACGATCACTTTAATAAGAACTCCAGCATAAAAGTCTAGTTGTTAGGTAAAGGAATTATCAGTTTAGACAAAAACTCCTCTGAGGCTGATCAGAGATGAAGGGGACAGTTAGTTTCAAAACTGACTTCATCACCCAAGCATAGAAAAGATTTGACTTTTAGGTCAAACAAAATTGAGATGAAGCCCATCATATCTAGGAAGTGGGGTAAACGACATGCTCATAACTTTAGAAAATCCACTTCAACAGCTAAAACTGAGCTTTATAGAAAGTTAGTTTTATTTTTGTACTCTAGGAATCTGAGGTTCTCAACTCATGAGATCAGAACTTATCCGTATAGAAAGAACATCTATACAAGGTCTCAGTCCAATCTTCATTCTAACTTTAGGACTAAAGAGACTACATACTCCGGACCAAGTTTCCGAGAACCTAACCGATACACAGTTTCAAGGAAGTCAGTTCATAGATACTCAGTATTAAGAAACTCAGTTTTAGGTCAGTATGGATTCCTAAAGCATGGATCCATAAAACTAACCCTGCAGGACCCGCCGAAACACGGATACCATTTGTTTAACTTGATATGTTATGCAGGTACTAAGTCACCAAGGTCAATCTAAAAAGAAGAAAAGAGCATAGATATTTGACAATGGATGTTCAGCTCACATGACCGGTGACAATAATCTTCTCTCAAAACTGAGAATGGCAAGAGGACCACTTGTCAGTTTTACAGATGATTCAAAAGTTAGAGTAAACGGCAAAAGATGCTTGAAGAGCAATGGAATTATCATCAATGATGTATCCTTGGTCACTAATCTCCACTATAATCTGCTGAGTGTGAGTCAACTTATCCAATCCGGATATGAGGTGACATTTGCCGAAGAAGAATGCTGGATCAACGACATGGACTCCAAGGAGACTGTGTTGAAAGGTGTAAAGAAAGGAAGTCTGTACTATGTGGATTGGGAGAGTGGAGAGCCTGACACGTGCCTTGTCGCAACAATCTCATCCCAAGAGGGAGTCAACTGGCTATGGAATAATAGAATCAACTATCTAAATTTTCAGTCAATCAGACATCTTGCCAAGCACAAACTTGTGGAAGGCCTACCACAAGTCAGTTTTAAGAAGGAAGAAGGTGTCTGCAGAGCATGCAAGATGGGAAAGCAAACCAGAACATCATTCAAAAATCAGCCCAACACAACAAGCACAAGCAGAATCCTTGAACTGCTACATATGGATCTGTTTGGACTAGTCAAGCCACCAACCATTGGAGGAAAAAGATTTACTCTGGTTGTAGTAGATGACTACTCCAGATACACTTGGGTCAGGCTGCTGACAACAAAGGATGAAGTAAATATTCAACTTCCAGAGCTCATCCTACAAGTGCAAAACAGCAAAGGAGTTACCGTCAAAAGAATCAGATCTGACAATGGGATTGAGTTTTGTGATGGTCCACTAATGGATTTCTGTGCTGATGCTGGCATTGCTCATGAGAAGTCAATAAAATGGCCTTGCTGAAAGGAGAAACAAGACGCTCAAGGGGTCAGTCAGAACAATGCTCGTTGAAGCTGACTTGAAAGAAGGTTACTGGGGAGAAGCCTTGATGACGACATGCTATACTCAGAACAGAAGTGCCATCAACAGTCGCCTCACCGTGTTACATCTATAACAATGGGAGGTCGAAACTGAATACTTTCAGTTCTTAGGCTGATGAAGGAGTGTTCCTTGGATATGGACATCCTTCATACAAGGGATACAGAGTACTCAACAAGACAACCAGACTTGTGGAAGTAACATGCTCTGTTGTTTTTTATGAGTCTATTTTAGTGCGCAGAACCTTGAAAGAACTGGAATTTGGTGATCATGATCTCAACAATGGGAATGAGAAACTGTGTATTGATAAGAAAGATCAAAGCGAAGTTTCTCAAACCAAATTTGTAGATGATCACGCAAGTGCTCCAGATGATGAGGTCAGCCCATCAATTGACCTTACAAAATCTTTTGGGTCATTGACGATGCTCCCAGACATCGATCAAGGGGCAACTTCAGAAAATCAAAGCAGAGCACAATTTGAGAGTCAAGCTGGAACAAAGTTGCCAACTCAAACTGACCTCACTCAAGGAGAAAATGCTCACTCTGAAGATGCCCAACCGTGTACGACCGAAGAAAATCATGGAATCCAAGATATGGGAGTCTTTACTGGAGAAGAAAGCTCCAGTCAAACTGACTTGTTTGGAGTTCCAGTGTCTGGAGCAGATGGTACTGAGTACCCTGAAGATTTCGTCCAAACTGTTGAAGTCACCCTGCTCCAAAAGCCGAAATGGTTAAAAAGCCATCCTGAAGAAGCTGTGCTCGACAGTGTTACCAACTCAGTTCGCACGAGACAAGGAAGTGCGCTACTGACCTGCTTCATATCTCTGGAGTCAGAGCCGACAAAGATTGGAGTTGCTCTGAAGTCAATTAACTGGATCAATGCAATGCAAGAAGAGCTTGCTGAATTCAAGAGAAATGAGGTGTGGAACTTAGTAGACAGACCTACTCATCAGTCAGTTATCGGCACAAAATGGGTCTTCAAGAAAGACGAAACTGGGAACATAGTGCAGAATAAAGCAAGACAGGTTGCAAAAGGATATTCTCAATGTGAAGGAATTGATTTCGAAGAAACCTTTTCTCCAGTGGCCAGGCTTGAAGCAATCCGCTGATTCCTTGCTTATGCTGCTCATAACAACTTCACAGTCTTTCAGATGGATGTGAAGAGGGCCTTTCTGAATGGGGAGCTGAAAGAAGAAGTATATGTGGAGCAGACCCCTTGATTTGAAGAAGGAAACCCAGTTTACAAACTGAGGAAGGCTCTTTATGGGTTGAAGCAAGAACCTAGAGCCTGGTATGAGACTCTGTCTCAGTTTCTCCTCAAGAATGGTTTCCAAAAAAGCAAAATCGACACAACACTGTTCAGAATCAAGGATGGAAGAGACATCCTTCTGGTACAGATATATGTCGAAGATATCATATTCAGACGCAAAAATTTGGATATGTGCGAGAAGTTTGTCAAACTGAAGCAAAGTAATTTTCAGATGAGCATGGAAAACTGACCTACTTCTTGGGTCTCCAAGTTATTCAGTCCGAAGGAGGAATCTTCATCAATCAGAAGAAATATACCAAGGACTTGATCAGCAAGTTTTATCCTGAAAAGACCATTCCCTTGAGGATTCCAATGAGCTCATGTATTCAGATCAATCTTGATGAAGAAGGCGAGACAGTCAACCCAACGACATACAAAGGCATTATTGGGTCACTCATGTACCTAATTGCCAGCAGGCCACATATCTCCTACTCAGTTGAGGTCTGTGCGAGGTTTCAACCTAATCCGAAGAAGTCGCACATGGAGGCTGCATGAAGAATAGTCAAATACCTGAAAGGAACAGAGTCCTTAGGTATTTGGTACCCAAAAATATGACGAATGGACTCTCAATGCTTATACAAATTCAGATTTTGGAGGATGCGGAATCGACAAGAAGAGCAGAAGTGGAACATGTCAGTTCCTAGGTCATAAGCTTGTAAGTTGGTTTAGCAAGAAACAACACTCAGTTGCCACGTCTACAACTGAAGCTGGGCATGTTGCTGCTGCAAGCTGTTGTGCTCAAGTGCTTTGGATTAAGCAACAATTGCTTGCCTATGATGTAGAAACTTGGTGTGTGCAAATCTATTGTGATAACAGCAGTGTCATGTGTATCACAAAGAACCCAGTTCGTCACTCCCAAACATAGCACATTGACATGAGGCACCACTTCATCAGAGATCATGTCGAAAAGAAAGATGTTTCAGTAGAGTATATCCGAACTGACGATCAACTAGCTGACATCTTCACCAAACCCCAACCAGAGACCAGATTCAAGGAGCTTTCCTTAAAACTGGGTCTACTGGAAGTTGATGAAGTCCTTATTGGAGAAGAGTAATGGTAAAACTGAGTCCAAGTTCTCAGTTTTCAAACTCGATGCTCCACTTAGTCTGCTAAAGGGACTCAACAAAGCATCCGAAGAGCAGAAACGTACATTCATCTAAACTGACTAATGAAGATGCACTCAATTTCTGGTTCATACTTAGAAGATCTCAAAATACGGATGCGGAATTTAACTGAGTACCAACTCTCAGTTTAGACTGACTCTCAAGTCAGTTACTAGAATTTCGAAAGGTGGGATTTCAAATTCCAATGGCGATCGCTGCGGTTACATTGCAATTAATACGTATCTTGCGTGGATGAACCAGATATCGACACGTAGAAAACGCTCCTTACGAGGTCACTCCAGTCAAATCTGAATTGCGCATCGCGAGGCCACGAATCTTAATTGTCGCCGAAGATCCCAAAATCGAAAGGTCACTAGGTACACCAACCTTATTTAAATGACCTTTCTCTCTGCTATAAAGAGGGTTCATTCTTTTTTTTCCTTGTGTATGAAAAATCTTCCGAAAAGAAACCACAAGAAACTAAAGCTTTTCTACAAAATCTCCATTGTCGAACCCTTCCTTCCAAGTCTTTACTACGTCTTCACAAAAACTTTCCTCAGTTTTGGGAAAATGGTGTTAGAACCTAAACATCCAGACATAAACGCACCACCCTTTTTGGGTGCGGTCAAATAGGGGGAAAATAAGTATGAAAGGTGCAGAAGACATCAGAAGCCTAGGCAGAGCAACCCGCTCATTGTGCCCAAAGACGTGAGAATCACATGTAGAAGTCTACTGTGGAATCTTACGTTGGCACGGCTTGCTCTAGCTAGTGAGAAACTCTTCGCTGCATGATGCGCAAAAACCGTTAAATCAGTTCATGCAGTCGAAAGAGGATATAAGCTTGGGGGATACAAGACATCATAATGAATGTTCTTGTCACTGCTGATGGGCTACATGATAATATCAGCACCAGTAGACCCCTGAAAAACACAACTGCAGTAAGCCAGCATGAGGGAATCGTTTGGAAAGCTGATCAACATCTCTCGTGCTTGGCTTTGCAGCAGCAAGTTTGAAGAAATCTTGAAGACCGGAAGCAGCCTAGTATAGACTTAAAAAGTAGTTCAGTAATATGTTTCTTTTTTTTGGTTTATCCCTCTACTTGTAATGAAAATTATTAAAGGATAAACTGACTTGTTGATGAAAATCTCTTTTTGTCAAACATCGATCTTCGTTCTTCAAATGCTGAACTTACACAATCCAGTGTAATCAGCAGGCATCTATCTCCCCTTCTTAAGATTTAATTGCTCTAAACTGACTTGAAAAAATCATTCGAGCAATATTTCTCCATGTTTAAGGAGAAAATATTAAGTAAAAAGCTGACATTGAGGGGGAACTTTTCTGAGTTTATGCGACAAATTGTCAAAACTGTAGAAACTCTAAAGTTACCCACACCTCACCAGCTTAGGTTCAAGATGGCTTTGACCACACCAAAAAGGGGGAAATTGTTAGGATTCTTGTTAGAGAAATCCTTCCTTACTTTTGATGTTTTGGTGGGTCAAAGAATATAAGCCATCTTAGTCAGTTTTTCCAGTTTCTAGAGTTCTAAACTATAATCCTTGTATAGGATCGATCGAGTTGTAATAGAACTTAGACTGAAGATCGAGCAATGGAGAATGCTCGAGAATTGACTATCATCACGCCTAGCCTTAACCAAAAACTGAGTTGTAGCACTCAGTTTAAGGTCTGATCATACTGACAAGGAGAAGTCAGTATGAGGGTTTTCCCGAACTGACTAAGGAGAGGTCAGTTTAAGGGATTACCATACTGATCCGGGGAATTCAGTATGAGGGCGTTTCTCATACTGACTAAGGAAAATCAGTATGACGATTTACCATACTGACCGTGAAAAGTCAGTTTGAGGGCTAAACTGTATTGACTCTTAGAAGTAAGTATAAGAAGGCTCAGTCAGACTCAGGCATTTGTAAAATGACTAAGTCAGTACGAGGTTATCCAAACATGGTTCCTCGGGCTGTAAAGGAGTCTAACGAAAAGTTAGTGCATCGTACACTGACAATGGGCAGAGCAGAAAGGAGACCTAAGGCATGGATTACGATTCGACAATATAATCCATGAGTTTAACTTCTGGATTTATGTGTCTAACAGATAGAAATTCAAATTGCCAGAGGCTCTCCTCTCTATATAAAGACCTGCCATCTCAACCTTAATAAGTTAACTGAACTGAATTCAAAATCTACTAGTCTAAAGAGACAAAGGGCATATTCAGGTCTTCTCTCTAAAAAAACTCTCTCGGAGTTTTTCCGTGTTGTAAACACGAGACTTTAGTCACCACTGTGCTATCTTCTCCTAGCACGAGGCCAAAGCTTTAAGCTAAGGCTCAGTTTGGTAAATATATATTTCTGAGATATATTCATAGCAGTTAGTTTCCTAGTCTGGGATTCTGATTATCACGGGCGTATACCGACCACCTGAGTTCTGGAAAAAACCTTTAAACATCCAAACATTATGGGAAGAATTAGTAAACATTCACCCACCAAGAAAGAGGCTGCGGGGTGCGTTCCCACTTTAACCTGAAGACTGAGTCTACAAGGTGTTCCTAGGCGAGTACCACAACTATCTGGAGGACGGAGATGCCACGGATTGTGTACAGATCCTAAGGAGGCTTGTATTAAGTTAGCAAATTATCCGACCTTGGGTCTGAAGAGTGGATGTAGGATATTGAAATCCGAACCACTAAAAATCTCTGTATGCTGATTTACTGCTTTCCATATACTTGCTCTATTTTTCTATTTCACAAACTGACTACTTGAGCCTTCAATATTTGTCTAAGTATTGAAGTGTGTAAACTGTGAAACTAACTTAAGACGAAATAGAGACTTAAGCTTAAACTGACTGCACACAAAATTGATTCTGCCTAATTTAAACGAACCAATGCTTGTGCTTACATTTACTTCTGCTGCATACACAAAACCTTCCACTGCACAAATTGCACTCAAATTTCGGGACCAACAGGTTTTGATTGCGCTTTCGTTCTTAAAGCTCGAGACCTTTGAAGTTTCTTCTAAGTCTAACTTTTGGATTCTTTCTATCCTATAAAGAATCTAGTAGTCATCTTGCTCTGCATGAGTGATTATCAGTGGCTACTGCCAAACAAGGAAAGGTTCTGAGAAGAACTATTAAACTCCTAAAGTCGACGTTCGAAGAGAAGGGAGGTATGTCCTTACTCTAAGGAGTGTCAAAGTGAAGATTGAAGACCGAGTTGCTTGAAGGTGCGTGATCACTGTAAAATCTACAGATTAATTATAGCAACAGTGGCAAATAAATTTATAAAGAACCCTAAGGTTATCGAATCCAGGGGAATGGTATAACGAAATTATCCTATGTACTAACTATGATCCTAAGATTCATTGTTTGAGGAAACAAAAAATTAGGGTTTTGATTTGGAAAATAAAGATGACAATACTGAAAATTAAAGAGGTTTCGAAATCAAATTTAAAGGAACACAAATTCTAGGGAAGAAATCTTATTATGGATAACATGTAAGAACCAATTAATTTAACAGGTGGAATACTACAATAATGCTATATTTCCTTGGTTGGGCAAATATAACTTAGATTACTAATTAGTGACTATCTCCGCTCGGTCTTAAGAACACCAAATTAGTTAATCTGATAAGCAAATCAGTTCAATCCCTATAGTCTAATACATCTCATTGAAAAGTATAGAGTATATCATGCATTCCTAATCTCACTATCAATATTCACCTTTCGGTCCTTCTATCAATAGCTAGACATCTAAATTAATCGTCACCTTTCGGTCCATGAATTAATCTAGAATTCTAAAATAAACACAGGAATCATGAAACTAATTAATTAATACTTAACATGAATCCATTATAATATCAAACCCTAGAACCCGCTAGGGTTTCTAGCCACTCATCGCAGATAGAAATCCAAAAGAAAACATATTAAATTGCATAAAAGTAAAGAACTTACTAGAAAATAAAAGGGTTTCGTGTTTCCCAACTCTCAAAACTCTAAAAACTAAATTGCAGAATGAAAAATATGATCAGAGGTACGAAAAATATGAAAGGGTTTCTCAAAAAGTCGAATTTTGTAGGTATTTATAGAGGTGGATGTGTATCTTATCAAATCTAGGGCTAAAGATATGATAAATCCGATTTTGATCGAATTTCCACGCCAGCAGGTTAGCGTCGATCGATGTGGATTCCACATCGATCAATGTGGTCCTGTCTCGCCCCTCTAGCGCGGTCTCACGGTTTTGGACATAACTTCCTCTCCCGAACCCCGATTGACCCAATTCTAGTTGCGTTGGAAAGCTAACTAAAAGATCTATCCACTGCCATGTGCCAATAGACCGAATTCCTCATGTGGAAGAATGCTTCACTGCTACTCTTGCACGTTACTGCTTTCGGAACATTTTTCCAGTGATTTTGGCCTATAACCTGTAGAAACACACCAAAGCACACATAATACCACCCAATATAGACTCATGCATAAAATATATATATAAACTCAATAAAACTACATAAAATAGTAGAAAATAATGTATATAAGTGAGTGAAATAATGAGCTTATCAGTGCGTGCTGACCAGACGGAGGAGCTGCTCAACGTTAGAGATCAAACTTGACCTTGTAATCAATCATTAGTAAATTTTCAGTCTGGAGGACTAAAGAGTGGACGTAGAATATTTTTTCGAACCACAATAAATCTTGTGTTCATTTACTTTTTTTATTTTGTTACGTATTGCTTGTTTTGAAACTCGACACATCAAGTGTTGAAGTATAATTTGTAATAAACTTAACGAATACTCAAACTTAAACACATTTGATAAACACTTACTAAGTTGTGACCTTAATAAGATAAGTGCAAGCTATTATTAAACATTCCGCTGCAACTATAGATACTCATATCAGCGACCAACAAGTGGTATCATAGCGGTTAGTTTTTACAGACTAGCTGCTTTTGAGTCATTAGGACCAGATCCATTTTTCGTTGCATAATGTGTTTCTGTGTTAAGCTCTGGATAAGGATAATGGCAAACAACGCAAAGTTGGGGAAATTCTCTCTGAAAACCTACTTTACATGTAAAAAGAGGTCGCTGATCATGTTAATGAATATATATCCCGAGATGAAGCAAGTGATCGAGCGTGGACCAATCAAGATTTAAAAGGTGAAAATTCGAATCAGCAAAGACGTATAAGGACCAAATTAGATGGTGGACAAGCCATACGTAGAGTGGACTCATGAAGACCGAGTTCGTGCTCAACTGGACTACGTGGCCATGGATTTGATCTTAAACTCTCTATCAGGACCTCTGATGGCTGAAGTCTTGGAGTACAAAAATGCCAAAGAAATGTGCAATTTTCTTGGCACCCTGAGCAAACAGACTGATCAAACAAAGAGGAATAAGCTACAACAGTGCATAGATAGATACGAGTTATTCCAGATGACTCATGGAGAAACAATTAGGGACATGGAAGCTAGATTCAATTCCATTTTAGTAGATTGAAGAAGTTGGAAAGAACATACGAACTTCCTGATATGAATTCAAAGATCCTTTCTAAATAGCCAAACAAAGACTGGTTTGTCAAGGTGACGAGCCTCAAGGAGAAAGATCTATCAACCATGAGCACAAAAGATGTATTCGCCCAACTTCAGGAACATGAATGAGACATCTTGTAGATCAACAAGAGTGAAGCTATATGAGCTGAGTTATCCATTGAAGATCATCCCGAGGATGCAGCATTATTCGTGAAGAGAGACGTACATAAGTTTAAAACTAAAAAGCCATTCCACTCAGATCGTCCAGCTCAATCCAACCCAGCAAAGGAGATCGCATCAACCAGTGGATCTCAAGTCAAAGAAATAGAATGCTCAGTCAGCGAGATAGAGGAGCTGATGAAAAGATTACAGAAGCTACTGCTGAAGGCTAAAGGCAAAAAGGAAGAACCTCAGCAGAATCAGCCGGCAAACAGCCGGACTGAAAGGATTTGGTGAACTGAATCACTTAATCCGTTAGCCGAGATCGTTAACTAGAATATCAAAATTAATTGCTATGCCTATGATTAATCCTAGCATGCTGTTATTGATTATGCATAAGGGGGTGTTTGCGCAATACTTAGATTGTAGAAACTTGAAGTACGAGTGCGCAGACATTTCATCCTTGATCATTTTTCCGCGCACCAAGATTTATTCCTAACAGATTGAGGAATTAAATTTTTGAAAATTAAAAAATAATTTTCATAAAACAAAGAGGGACAGAAGAAAGAACATGATCCTCCTGATCTGATCGTCTGATCTGTATCCAAACTCTAATCCAAATATCTGGTGAAGATTCCTGACGTGCCCCTAGAAGTTCACCCTCTAAAGAGCTTGTCAAAGAATA